>JAVTVY010018463.1:0-73120 GCA_036873755.1 Hanleya hanleyi
CCATTGCCTAGCATGTGTGTATCTTTCTATTTCTGTTCTCTTAGTGCCCAATATACTGATCATTCGTGTGTAACACCACTGACATGATTGAAGACAACTCCACCATTAAGTGTTCCGAAAAGTTTATTGTTCGGAATGTCTGCATTTATTGTACGCGTTATAAAGAGTTTTGTCAATGGAGACTCTGTCGAAATCAGATTTTGTAGTCATTGGTGATGTTGATTTTGAGATATTTCCCCAAGTGAAAATGTGCCTTTCCGTGAGAATGACCCACCAACGGCCGCAGTCTGGCCAGGTTGAAAGTGGGTCATCTCTGAGGAAAAGTACTTTTTCTGTGGAACTAAATTGTGTTCAGGATAAATAAATATCTGGAGTCGTTCTTTAGCCCATCCGGCGATAGTCCATCAGATTTTTGGTGATTTTACGTACAGTTGCACAAAATATCAACTGTTTTCCAACACTCAGCCTCAACCTCCCCACAGCGCATGCTCCATTTCGCAGGCTCCAATAGTTATTAGACCCCCAGCGAGGTGGTTGACTCAGCCTATATCTCCACAACCACCTCGCTGGGGGTCTAATAACACCCCAGCCACCAGTCAGATTTTTGGACCGGATTCGGGGCCTTCGCGCATATCGCCGGAAGTGACATCATATATAGTAAAATAGATGTTTAACGAAAATTTTGATTACTTTTCAAGTCTGCATAATACCTCCGTTGACCTAGCGTTTAAAAGAATTATCTGGAGATAATTTTCCCTGTTTATCTGGACAGAGCATATGAAAAGTAGTTCGCTCATGTGCAACACTAAAGGAGTCGTTTGGTCCGATTCAAACTGAACCGTGCGTTGGTTGGTTTCCCCTATACGTCATAGCAACGTAGTAAAGGTCAACTTCCGCTATTGGAGGCAGGGATGTTATTGGAGCCTGCGAAATGGATCATGCGCTGTGGGGAGGTTGATATCTCCAACGCTAAAAACTTCGGATTTGGTACAAACAGGAAGTTCACGAAAAGCTGCGCAGGCTCTGCGCAGTCGCAAAAAAATGATATGGCGATAGAGTCTATAAATTAGACAGAAAAGTAAAACTGAAACTAAACATGGCAGAAACGCCCCCTGGTGCCAGGATGCTCCAAATCATGCAACCTCCCCACAGCGCATGCTTGACCATTTCCGGGATTCCCTCTTTGAGTGCGCATCTGTTCATTCAACTGTTCAACTGCTCGAGCGTGCCAGACGACACTGCTATAATTTGACCGTCACTTCACAAGAAGGTGGTTATTTCTTTATGAGTACGTATTCCAAGTTCTGTCAATAATACTGAGGATCTCAATAATAATCTTCAATAATATACGGAACTTGAATTTGAAACACGTTGTTGTTGTTGTTGTTGTTGTTGTTGTCGACCTTGTCTTTCATGCGTTGGTTGATTTAATTTCTCAGGCCGTATAGTCTCGCAGGAAGCAGAAAGAAAGGCTCAAAGCTGAAGATGTTGTCGAAACAATGTTGAAAGCGACGTTAAATTAAATTATCAGTTAAATTATAGGCCTATTCATGCGTTCACTTAGCCCGAAAACATCGGCTAAGGGGTCTATTTTTTTTTAAAAAAATTATTGTTGTTGCTGACCCCTTTAGCCCGAATCACATATACAGACCGAAAAGGAAAAAAATAAATAAGACGTCAGTCGCTCGAGATCTTCAACTGCACACGGCGTGGGGAATTGAGACAAAGGCACGAAAAGCATTTTATCGAATAAATAATATGATTTGGCATCTCCAGAACTTTGATAATCAACTAATGACTCATTCCGTTAGACGAAATCTTCTTCCAAACTCTAATTTTGTCATCTAACTCGTCAAGTTGCCGCCATTTTCAGTCTCGTTGAGAGGACGAGATTTCCAACGCGATTGACCTTTCTGACCACGTGACTCGTCCATTTCACCATAGTCAGATCAGAAAGGTCACGATACTAGTGCGCACGCGCGGCCAAGTCTCGTTGAGCTGTAATCTGAGGAAATGGCGGTAAACATCGAAATCGAGCGTTTATTGTGTTTTCTTCGTCGTCACTAATTTTTTTGAGTCCCAAACAGTCATTAGAGATGGTACATGGTGAAAGAACCTCAGGTCGGACAAACTGTATCAAATTGGCATATTTTTTCTCTCCCATTTCGTTATTTTCGTCAGCGAAAAGTTGTTCTTCGCGAGACGAATTTTTTTCTCCAAAATTTAACCCACCCTCGATCTGGGCTGTGATAGGAATGCCACGCCCCCTTACCCTAAATTTACCTATCACAGCCAGAGTTTCTGGGTTAGCGTTCACTCACCCCATGGAGATGTCACCGTTGTTCACACTGCAGTGCAGGTATAATCTGCCGCTGCAGTCGACGGACCAACATTTCTAGAGTGTTTGTCCGTCGTCTGCAGCAAACACGGTACGGTAGATACATGTAGGAATGCCTGTGTCATTGTTGTTGTTCTTGTTGCTCAGTATGCAACATAGCTAAGATTCATAGCTGCGTCTCCCTTCCCTCGACGCTATGCCGACGACAAATACATTTCCCTGGTGGTAACTCGAACATCTCCATGGCGCACTTTTTATTACCTTTGCGCCCTATTGGACCTTCATTAACTTGAGAAAATGGGCCGCCATGAATATACCATAATTGATGTTGTGATCATCACCCCCTGTATACATGGGGTCAATAATGACGGAAATGCCGATCTTCTTGACCACAGGCCCGCAAAATTATCCCTATGGAGCCTCAAGATCACCTGAAATCGAGGGTCAAGAACACCGGCCCGCAAAACAAGAGTTTTTGGGGTTGTGGACGGTGGTATTACGGTGACATGTCGAATTATGGGGTCTCTATATGTAACCCCATGCTTTATATAAATCAACATCAAGGTGTGAAACAGACTTTGGGTGAATCGAGAAATAAACGGTTTACCGCCAAACAAAATACATCAGCATATTCTACAAGTATCACTTTATATATTCCCGTCGTCAAATTAGTAAATTTGTGTGATTTTTTACCTTTGCCGGGCGATTCAAAGTCCAACCAGACTGTCCATCCATCTAGGAACAGCCCGATTATGGCGGGCTTCGTTCTCAATTCTGATTGGTCAATTGTGACAGCTGATCTGTGGGTGACCTCTCTTGCCGGAGGCCTGTCTCGACTGACCAATCAGAATTGAGAACGAAGCCCGCCATAATCGCCATATATAGAGACCCTATATTTCGACACGTCACCGTAATACCACCGTCCACACCCCCCAAAACTCTTGTTTTGCGGGGCTGTGTTCTTGACCCTCGATTTCAGGTGACCTTGAGGCTCCATAGGGATAATTTTAACGTCTGTATTGTAATTAATATCTGACCAATGAAGGGCCAGCTATAGTCTGCCATTTCTGTATTTTTATCCATGGCGGCTCATTTTCTCAAGTTATAAATGAAGGTCCAATAGGGCGCAAAGGTAATAATAAGTGCGCCATGGAGATGTTCGAGCTACCACCAGGGAAATGTATTTGTCGTCGGCATAGCGTTGAGGGAAGGGAGACGCTATTAATCTTAGCTATATGCAACACCACAGTAATCAGCCCCTCCTCCCTCCCAGAAAAATGGGCAGCATGGACTGCCCAATTGAGGTAACTGCCCAACTGTTTGCCTCCATCTCATGATTGCCGTTGACCTCCCACCCATGGAGTTCCTGGGTGAAAAGAAACATGACCTTATCCGTGGGGTTCCCGGGTATGAAAATGAATAGGATCCAAATGTGATATGACCGAAATATAGTTGAAAGTGTCATTAAATCATGCATTCACCCATTGCCATTGACCTTTAAGGGGCTGATGTAGGGGTAACGTTTCCATAGTCAAAATGTTCCTCGTCCCATGGAGAATCACACCATAAGATGTTTGACATGCAGGTATGTATTAGTTCAATGAAATGGATCATTCCGGCTCTTGTTTAATAAGTTGGGGTTATCGAGAGCTGGAACATCCTATAGAAAATGTCATTTTGTCTATGAGAGCCATGCAGACACCACTGACTGACCCCTAAAAATCCACTGTTTTTGTCGAAACACCGCAATGACCTGTCTACTGACACCATCCAAAAAATTAGCTTTGCTATGTTTTCATCCAAGTCGCACCACTAGTAATTATGGATGCGTCTGCAATAAATTATATCAAACCATTAATAGTGTGTGCTAAATTCAGCGGAAAGTTTCTTTGCCCGAAGCATGGCTTCCCTGGTAGTAGTAGGAAAAACAAAAGAATCGAAACGAGGTCACAAACACCATGTGACACAGCCTGCACTTAAACTGACGAGGATCAAAAAGGGGCTAATGTCATGTTGGAAACTGGTGACAATGAACACGAGGTTACATACTGATTTCCGTTACATTCATAGGACACCACTACATGCCCCTATACTCAGTCTCTGCAGACAGAGCTACAGGCAATGAGTATTCTCTGACCTACTTAACAGCAAAATGTTCCTGGTCCCATGGAGAATCACACCATAACAAATTGACATGCAGGTGGCCCGCACACTGACGAGGATCAAAAGGGGGCTAATGCCATGTTGAAAACTGGTGCCAATGAACATGATGAACACGAGGTAACATACTTCAAACAGAGCTACAGGCAATGAGCATTCTCTGACCTACTAATACTTAACAGCAAAATGTTCCTCGCCCCATGGAGAATCACACCATTAAATTAACATGATTTATTCATGGGAGCCACGCAGACCACCACACCGACATCTAAACATGCTCTGTTTTTGTCGAAAATTTGGAAATATAGCATGAACGATATATATCAGTAAGGTAAGTTTTAGTTCAAAAATGTAAAAATTACTTGTAAATTTTTCATGTTGTATTCTAGGGTGTAATCTAAAGCTCGGAAAAGTTTTAGGGCTTTCAGAAATTTAGACAAAAATCTATGTAAGCCTTTAAAATTAAATGTTTACTATGGAAAAGTCACAGAGGCCAGTCTGATGAACAATATTGATGATATTCCAGTGATCATTCCAATATTTCCTATTCTGACATTCTGACAGAAAATACTCAAATGTGTGATATCGGCGTTACAAATTAAGCTACATATAATTTGTATCTAGGCCAGTGATTCAATTGCTAATGCCAACAAAGGTCATGTACACCATGCTGGTTCAGATTATTATTAGGAGTCCAAGAAGCCTTTTGTTTTTGTTCAGAATATTTTTGTTCCTTCGCCATATTTTTTGCATGTGATATGTCAAATTATTTATTATAGTCCACCAATGCATCCAATATCCCACACTAAATTTATCATATTTTAATCTTTTACAAGCCACTGCTACAGCATCTTCTGCATTCAACCAAATCTGTCAGGCTTTTACATATGCATTTTCCATCCATTGTGTACCAATATACACTGACTAAAACTCTCTGGCTGAGGGGTTGTTGCACCTTTTAGATGCTGCCTCATGTTCATGTAGCCGTCATCACAGTATACAAATGACCTTTAATTTTTACTGGATACACATGTACATGTATGTATATTGGAAGAAATGGGTGTCTTACTCAAATAAAATGTGGTTGTAAATGTGTTACATGTAACTATATTTCTGTGTACGTACTTTCTAGCTGAATTCTGAATATTTGTTTTGAATGTAAATGTAGCACCAGACCTGTGACCCACGTCACTGTGAAATTGACCTTATGCTAGCCTACATGGGGATGTGCATCAGTGATTCTGCGATGTCTGCTGGCATGGGTGAAGGCGATATTTCTCTGAATGTCCATTCATTTAACTTAATCACTTTGAATTTGTTGATCGGATCTGTAAATTTATTTTACATGTCTTACAGAATTGAACAGTTTGAAGTACAGGCCATGGACCCGCTGTTTTATGAAGGACAGGATCCGAATGATCTGCTTGTCTGCCCTTACGACGTCTCTCACCAAATCTCTGTTCAAGTCTACCCAGGACACGTGATCAAGTGTAGAAGGGTAAAGGTCATTTACAACAATAGCAGCGACAGCGACATCTTTTCCACAAGGCTCAGGGGTCCATCAAGATACATGTATATATGACCAGGCTGTTCAATTTTATAGAACAAATAAACCAACAGTAAAACTTCAACATCAGACAATGTCAGAGCAAGGCATCTTTTGCCAAGTTTGAATAAATCCATCCCCCAAACCAAGGATAAGCCATTCTGCTGAATTTAGTATGGGATAATTAAGCCAAATATCCCATTTTTATAAAGAACAATAGGGCATTCTTGTAGGAGGCCAATTTAGGTCATCCCTTCATGCTGTATGTACACGAGTCTTCAAAAAGCCTACTTCTCGTGCCATCCAATGTTATGTTAATAGACACAGCGCTGCCTTTGCGCAGTGATGATTTTAGTTGTGATCTGTGCTGCGCCAGTGGATTGTTCCATATCCTGAATATATGATCAAGATGATTTACTTGTTGCCATAACACATACATGTACGCATGACCAGTGAAGAGCTCGGAGCGAGGATCTGTTGATACACAGTTTTACTAAGTGCCTGCCATTGGGCATGTTGGGATGTTTAAAATCAACTAGAACGTGGAATTGTTTCGATGCCAGTTGATGAGATATAGGCCAACATCAGGCTTGAATAGGTCATGTGGCTGACCTGATACTGGAAGGCGATCTCGCAAAATAAGGGAATGCATGTGAATACACATGTATAATGCACATGAGCCAAGGTTAGCTTTTATTATTCGATCACCCATCATACATATGAATCAAAACACTCCAAATGAATATGCATATCAACTTCCCGGGGCCAGGCCTCGAATTTCACCAAGGCCAATGCCCTTCCTACTGGCATGACTGGCTTCGACTCCCGCTACTAATTTCCAAGTAGTTCTATGCCAGTCAGGTCTTAGTACCCTTTATTCCACCAATTTGGCCTTGCCCGCAAATTTTCCAAATTGGAGGCCTGTGGGGTAAATACAGGTTCCTAGTTTGGGCACCGCTAAAACTCTTTAAAGGTGAAAAGTTTTTCATGTTTTCCTTTTTTATATTCTTCTTGGGCCAGTTAATGATTAAAACTACTTCATTTGATTTTCTTTGAAGTATTTTGTCTCCTGGTAGCTTTTGAAAAGTGCTTCGAGGTTGGTATCTCAAGCCCGGCCGATTTCAGAAATGAAATCCGCATCACTTATCTGCCCTTGTTTGATGATGGTTTGTGACGTCACATCAGACCAACTGGCCAGTCGTCAATACTTGTAATGTTCAGTCTGCGGGCGGCTGGTCTGATGTGACGTCACAATCAAGGAAAGATAAGCGATGACCTTTTGCAAATCTGGGCTAGGCGTACCAACTTTTAAAAAGATTCTAGCAGACAAGATAATTCAAATTAATCCAAGTGAAGTAGATATACTGGTATTTCTATCATTATTCAACCTATATTAATTGTGAAACGGAGAATTTGAATACCTTTGCATTTCACCTTTAACAACTTTAACAATTATTTTACTACCCACGTTATGCATACTGTGGTCGGCAAATTCACATAATTTGCAAGCCAATGAAATTTACCGAATTGTGTTTGAATTTCAAATTCAAACCAATCAACCTGTGGCTGGAATGATATCCCATGATTCCTTGAAGTGCCTGGAATGGTCCATTTTACTTCAAGAGAGGAATTTTACATTGTACATGTATTCACCTGCTTTACTTGTATATTTCACAGCAACACAAGGGACCAGCATTTGCGGTCTGTCCATACAACGCCAGACACGAACTACACAGGACCAAACTCTCTGGTCACCTGAAAGTGTGCCCAGACAAGGCACGAGAGGTACATCGTAATGGTGAGTGATAAAATGTCGGCCAACATTTGTTGACATCTCCCTAATCACATTATGGACATGCACCACTGAACTGGTGCGGGTTCGAGCCCAGCTGGTTCATGCGTGAAAGTTTGTCATTCATTTGTCAACGGGTGGTTTTTCTCTCCAAGCATGCCAGGTACTTCGGATTCCTCAACCAACCAAACTGTCACCATATGAGTGAAACAGCCTTGAGTGTGACATTTAGCCAAATTAGCTATAGCTAGGATCATCCTGTGGAACATCATGGAGTGATTAGCCTTTAGCTAGGAATATCCTAGGGAACATCATCTAATGATCATTCTGTTGCTAGGATCATCCTGTGGAACATCATTGCGTGATTATCCTATAGCTAGGAATATCCTGGGGAACATCTCCCCGTGATCATCCTAGGATCATCTTGAGGAACATCATTGCATGATTACCATATAGCTAGGAACATCCTAGGGAACATCCTATCATGATCATCCTGTAGCTAGGTATATCCTTGCTAACATCTCCCCATGATCATCCTATAGCTAGGATCATCTTGAGGAACATCATTGCTTGATTACCCTATAGCTAAGAATATCCAAGGTAACATCATCTCATGATATCCTATAGCTAGGATCATCTTGAGGAACATCATTGCATGATTACCCTATAGCTAGGAATATCCTAGGCATGCTAGGGAACATCCTATCATGATCATTCTGTAGCTAGGTATATCCTTGGTAACATCTCCCCATGATCATCCTATAGCTAGGATCATCCTGTGGACCGTCATTGCGTGATTACCCCAGCTAGGAATATCCTGGGGAACATCATGAACATCATCTCATGATGATCCTTTAGCGAGGTATATCCTTGGTAGAATTACCCCATGATCATCCTGTATCTAGGGTCACTCTGGCGAACATCATTGAGTGATTACTCCAAAGCTAGAAATATCCTGGGGAAATCATCTCGTGAACATCCTAGAGAACATCGTTTTGTGATTACCCTAAAGCTGGGAATATCCAAGGGAACCTCATCTCATGATCATCCTACAGAAGCTATGAACATCCTGGGGAACATCATCTTGTGATCATGATCCTATAGTTAGTTACATGGAGGACCATCTTGCATGGGAAACGTGATCATCCTTTTGCCAGAAACATCCTGGGGAACATCATGGGAAACAGCTCTCTCTAATACTAATGAAGCAGTGTTGTATGTTGCAGAGTTGACCTATATAGCGGACAAAGACAAAGGATGTACTGATGTTCCTGATTACTACGACCAGGGCTTTGAAATTCCAAAATCTTCAGAAGACTGGGATGAAGGTATGTCTGAAGGTGTGAATTGGTTCTTTGGGGTAGGCCTACTTTGATGACTTTAGAGTCAGTTGGAGTGTATCTTTCTGTATTGTACATGTACATGTATACAGAATTTAACCTGGGTAACATGCCTTCCCATGCAAATTCACTTCAGTTTATTGGAGTTCACTTGCTCAGATGTTGATTTGTGTGTTAAATATTCCATTTTGAGGTAGTATAACAGGCCTGCACAAATTTGGAATCCAGGTAACCCGAAGAAACTTTCACGTAACCTTTTTCTTTTCTATTCGCGTATAACCCCAAAACAGGTTGCGCAAATTTTTTGGGGATCCCATTTAAAAAGTCTGGCTATATTGGCTTAGTGGATGTACATGTACGTGATGCCATCCATGTACTGTTCACTGAGCTCAGGATGGCACCCCCGGAGATCCCAACGTTTGGCCTCCTTTTCACTTGCTTCCCAGTTGATGCTGCATATACTGCAGCGGAGTCATGTCAACTGCCTATCTTCATCCCTCTCATAAAATCTTTAGCGAATGGCCATTTTTTGAAAGTTTTCATGAACACAGATTCAGTCTTCTCCAGATTCAATCGGCCATTGTGTCACTTCTAGATTCTGTCCAATCCCGTGAGTCCACACTTCAGTGTTGGCGTCTCCCGTCCAATTAACAAGTGGCTAGTATCCTCTCGCTGAGACTTGATGCACCAGTTTGTCCTTATGATGCGAGCCAGCCCCTAGATTTCGACGATACCGGGGAGAATTTTGAATATTCATGAGATATCAATTTTTATTCACGTATTCACTCTCGTGTTCTGGCACCATCGCGATATGAAAATGATGTTAAACCCTACTACTCACTCATTCATGTCCAGTATCATCCCACATATGATTTAAAACACCATTAACACTTGTTTTTGTATACAGAAATTGGTGATGACCCAAGTCTGCTGTTCAACCCTAACAGAATGAACGATCCAACAATATGGTGAGTCCATGTAGATCTTTATAGAACATGCACTACATACATACATGCAATACAAACAGTTTACCATGGGTACTTGAAAACCGGGAGAGTCCTTAAATTTTATATTAGTAATTTCCAGGCCTTGAAAGTAATTGAAATTAGAAATATTGTATGTCAATCCTGGAAAGTCCTTCAATTTTAGGCTCGATGAAATCGATAATCTTTCCTTTTGTTGTTGGTTGCATTAAACTGTATGCCGTTTGCGAGCATTCAAGTATTGAGAATGCAAGAAATCTTGATGTAGAGAAAAGTGCTCAGTAATGCTGGAAAAAAAAAATTATTTTCAAGAATAGTGTGAACCCTGTTTTTCTATGCCCATCGTGAGATGAGACCAATATTCCGGTAGTAATTGCTCACTATCTGTTAACTGTTGTAAGGTGTGCAATATCTCTAGTTCCAGTTGGAATTTATTCACTCAATTTCGCATAAAATCCTGTGAAAATGAAGAGGATGCTCGGTACCGAAGTTATCAAAACGGGGGACTTTCTTCCACTGCGTAATCATGGTAACACTGTCCTACTCTAATTGGTTGAACTCAGCAGAAACAAGCTCCGAGATTAGCTAGTTACTCCGGCCGACCAATCACAAAGCGTGTTCCTCAAAACTTTCGGGAACCACCCAAGCTTTCAATTCAATTCAATTCTTTATTGCATACACCCGTACAAGGCAGTGCAAAGATATAACATATATATATAGAACATATAAATAACAGACAGATTCAGTTGGATACATACATGTACAATGCTTTAAGCTCGTAACTGCATGCAATGATAAACATAACCACAGACAGTTCTGCATAAGGACGGAAAATTATTTGTCATTATGGTATTTTTTATCAGATAACAGTTTCAAAATGTGGAAATTTTCTTTTGATATCTGTAAAAAGTAAGCTTTGACTATATCACTGCAGGAATACATGATTTTCTATTATATGATATCGGCTGAATTATGAAACTGTCAACAAGCTAGAGACTGATCTCCCCTTTCGATCGATGTGCAAATGGTGGAATAGGACAGGGCATTTCTAATTCCATGCTTAATTTCAAATCTAGCAGTTTTCAGCTCCAGGCAGTATCGATTCTGTCCCTTCATTTATTTCTGGAAAAGGAAATTTAAAATAATGTGATGGAGTCATAGCAATGCACCTTTATGGAAACTCCAAAGCACCATGTAATTTCTTCGGGTTGTGTTGTCCTGTCACGACATCTGATACCTTTCTGTGTAGGATCCCACTCTGATGTCATGGCGGTAACGTAATTACGGTAATTTCCCTAATAATTCGATCACAGGAAGTGCAGCAAAAATGGCTAATATTTGGAAATATTTTTGATGGCACCATACAAAGTGTCACATTTTGTTATTATATGGCTTTTCTTCAATTTGAATGAAGAATGGGAATGTTACTTTTTCTCTGTGTTTGAATAACAGAGTTGTGAAGGGAACTTCCTGTGATTGAATTATTAGGGGAATTACCGTACGTACCATTGTTGACGGCCTCCTGTCCGAGAATGGGTGCTCTCGGTGTATGTATATCCATCTGCATACACAAGTCGACTTCTCTGTTCACGGTTGATAGATCAGACCACAGAAGCATTCTAAACCAAGGTGTAGATTTCATCTACAAGCCATGCAAATTTGAGTCAATCATAACATAACCAATGACTGTGTGTTGGATGACATCTCTGAGTAGTTATATCATTCCACCTTAGATGGCAGTAGAAGGGGCCAGTTACTTAGGACCGCCATAAATTAATAACCCAATCATAATTATGTATCAGAGAGAACCAATCAAATTCTCCTCTTTTGGAAGAATTAAGTTCTGTCATGCTTTGAAGTTTTTGTACAATTCTATTCAGATAACCTAGCTATCCTGAGACAATAACTGAATCAATTCAGGGGGTCTTAATTCAATTCAGGGGGTCTTGTTTAACCCTACCTGGCTGTAAAAGGGGGGGGGGGGGCGCTTCTCCCCATCCCTGTTTTTTTTTGCTCCTGAATGACACATAATTAGCTGACACTCAGTGACTTTTTTCACGGGGCGATAATGGTCCTGTATTGTAGTCAAGAAAAGCTTGAGCACATTTGGTACCGTTGCTAGGGTGACTGGTTGTTTATTTAACTGCTTTAGGGTTTGAGAAGAACAGAAGAAAAGAGTCCTCAACTTATTCAGCTACTGCAGATAGTTTGGTCAACTATTATTGCTAGATTTTGTTTCACCTGGTCTATATTAGTGAACAGGGGTTTTTCGAGACCCTTTTTTCATCGTGGTAACCACGATGAAAAACAATTACAAATTGAGTTTTTGCAAAATTTTGTAAATTGAGTTTTATTGCCGAAAATTGAGTTTTCTAAAATTTTTAAAATTTACGAAAAATTGAGTTTCTACGAAATAAATTGAGTTTCTGAGAAATCTAAACTGAGTTTCGTCGTCTGTTATCCCGTCCCCCTCCCCCAAAACCCCCACGAGAAAGAAAAAAAAAACGTGTGACCAGCCACGCCACTCGAGTCGAGATAAGCACTCAGGATTTGTAACTGATGTGCAGACAGATAACTTGTGTACCTTTATTATTCAATCGTATAGCTCCGATAAGGACGTCTGGTCTTGAACTGTTCTCATTTCAGTCGTATAGGTCCGATAAAGACATTGTCCTGAACGTTTCTCATTTCAAAGAAAATTGTTCGGCGACGTTTTCGACGATCGAACTAGTCCGCCATTTTGATATTTCAAAGTTACGTCCCCTCTTTTTAGTCCACTCGGGAACCACTGCTGTCATACTGCTGTGGCTTATGAGTCTGGTCTCCGAGACACGCTGTCCGTCAATCTCCGGGTTTTTTCGGTTAAGTTCGGAACCAAGACAACGGGCAAGCATTTTCTCTCTCAGTCAACATTTCACTTGGATGCGTGTGACGTTGAAAGACGTTTCCCCAGAAACAAGAAACGAACAAAACAGACATTCCCCAAAATACAGCTGATGTACCATTTGGGAATAAATACACAAAGTGAGCAATGCAGATTGGTGTAAAAACAAAAAGATCCACACTCTCTCCTGCGCAACTGGGGATCTACATGCGGGGGGCATATGCTATAACATACAAAATATACGTTTTTATGAATAATTTTGTTTCTGCCCGATGGAAATTTCTGAAACCCCAGTATGTTTTGTAAACAAGTCCCACACCACATACTACAAAATAGGGTGCATATATTGAGTTTAATTTGCAATTTTTGGCCATTTATCTGCGTTTACCAAGCAGCATTGGATTTTTTTCGTGAAATCCACAAAACTTCACAACCACCATTGTTTTATTTTTTACGTCTCTTATTAACATTTTTTTGCCATTTATTTCTTCATTTCTTTCCTGTCACTTACAAATACCCGGACACTTACAATACTCAACCACCAACTTTGTCAAGGATTGGTTAACTCATGGAAATGGACAAGGGACAATTTTTATTTCTTGACTATAAGTATAGATTTTTTAAACTAAAGTAAGCTATTTGTCATGTGTTTGTAGGGAAAATATTTTCACTTTTGACCTATCACAATCCAGAGCTAAAGTACTCTCCCCCACCCCCAAAATAATCAACCAAATAGAACTTCCCGAGATAACTTGGATTTTAAAACTCTCTTGTTTTATTCGCGCTCATTTTTTAATTAAATGAAGCTATCTCTGAGGGAAGTATTTCTACTTAACATCTTTAGCCAAAATATAATCGGCCAATCACAGTTGGATAGCAAACAAACTTGTATGCAGCTATGTATGACACGCAACTTTGCTTGATGAGCTTCATAACATTACTGACATGTTCATTCACGATGAAAAATTGTCGCGAATATATTTATTGTAAGTGTCCTACTAAAAAGATAAAAAAAATTGAGTTTCCAGACTGCATGCGATGAAAAACCCGAAAAAATTGAGTTTTGTTATTTATTTTGCGCGCCGTAGGCGCGCCGAAAAATGGAGTTTTTCATCTTTTTGAAATTGAGTTATATAAAGGAAAAGTGTCTAAAATAACCCCTGGTGAAGTTAAATATTTTCTGCTATTCATTTCTTGTATATATATGTTCATGTCATTTTCACAGAATTTCCTGCTTTAGAGCATGAATACAAAATGGATACTATTCAGAGGTTGACTTAGAGTGTTTTCCTGAAAGGATGTCATAAATCACTGGTTGGAAAAAACTTTTATTTAGAACACTTAACAAATACAGAAGAAAATAGTTTAAGGCAGACTTATCATATGTTTGCCATGTTGGCAAGAAATTCTAATTTTCCAGGTTTCCATTCTTGCAGAAATTATATACACTGTATGTAACTTTTGAACTATCACACAAACATCCCCTCCACCAGACCCTCTATATACCAGTGGCTTGGTTCACTTAGCTGATAGGGTTACTTGATAGGATCAAACTGCAAACTTTAGATAGCATGCAGTGCTCTACATGTACAAGTCTGCATACAACCATTGTCAGAATTTGTAACCTTCCAAACTAGGGGTGTACCTAGTACCTTATGAGAGAAATGTGTGAGACTACAATTGTATGGCTCTTCACCATGGGGACTGAACATCAAAGAGTTAGTGGAATTATTCCAACAGCCTATTTTACATTTAAATATCCCTGTTTCAGTGCCTAAGCCTCTAGTTAGATTATCATATTGAGGTCATTTTGAGCCTATTTGCATGACCCCCAGAGCAGAGGATCATGGGTAAATTCAAAGTGGCGGCCATGTGGGGTAACAAAAAAGTGATGTTTTCGTCATATTTCTTCAAAACTTTTGCTTTTCCATATGGAAAAGTGGGTAAAACCTATTTTATTTCATATCAGATTATTTACTAATTTGCCATGCAGTTTTTGTGAAGAAAAAAACCTTTAAATTCTTACCGAAAAATCGTCCAAAAATGCTCTTTTTGAAAATGAGGTCAGTGAGGTCATCATTTTCTTGTAGAGCTTGACCCAAAGATATAGTGTGGTAGGTTTCAGCCCTCTAGCCTATAGCGGGGTTGGGGGGCACATTCCCGACCCCCCCCCCCCCACACCCCCAGGCTGAGGTACACTCAAAATCGCCAGGCCAGAAAGGGTAACAATATTACATTCATTTACCAGGCATACTAATTCAGACCACAATGTTGAGAATCACACAACCAAAGAGACACGATGTGTTGCTGAGCGACGTAAACTCGAGAGCGTTCCTCAGAAGACGCATCAAGGACGTCAACCAAGATATAAGATACATAATCAAGATATATCTGTCACTGGACCTAGACCATCTTTGACTGGACACGGACGAGGGATGTGGGATAATGGACCGCCAATTCTGCGACCCTTGCAGACACATAATGCACCCAATCCAGCTGGTATGTAGTGTTTTTAATGTATTTGGTTGATTCATTTTATCCTAGTTTTGCATCGGGATTTTCACATAAAATTTATTCAATCTAGCCAGAGAACTCAATAGCTGCGAAAGTGACCTCTCATATAGTGGACTTCTGGGAGTGAAAACAGGATCACATGCGCACAATTAATTTTCAGCGGAACTTCTCTCCAGCATGGCTGCACCCTGTGGAGTTGACAATGCCACCTAACAGCATGCAGCAACTACAATGCTGTTGGGTGGCATTGGCTACTTCACAGGGTGCAGCCAGGTTGAAGAGAAGATCTGCCGAAATTAGTTTGTGATCTGCATACGCTCCCTACCGGTCATGCTGGTGGATTTTTGTGCATTCTATGTTGGAGGCTAACTTCCACCAATACAGAAATTGGTGAGGAACGGTGGCCGAATGTGAGGATTCACTTAACCCAGGAAAGTTCACAGTGATATTGGACAGATGGAATGTCTGGCTGCCTGCTTGTCTGGTGTCAAGTCTACATTAGTTTTCATGTTAAAATTCTGTGATCATAACAGACCCATTTCTCTTTTGATGTTTAGTTTTTTACCCCTCGGGCAAATTTTGCCCGAAGGGTATTGTCGTCGTCAGCGTCGTCTGTCCGTCTGTCTGTCTGTCCGTCTGTCTGTCCATCTTTCTTGTGAACACGATATCTCAAGAAGAATTATAGCCAGGCATTGTAAATTTATACCATGTATGCATCTGGTGAAGGGTCAGAAGCCTATTGAAAATGACCGACCTTGACCTATTTTATCAAGGTCAAATTCTAGTATTTGCTTAATTTTTTGAAGGATTAAAGCTAGGGTCTCCAAATTCAAGTTATACATGGAACTCGTGATTGACTAGAAGCCTATCCCAGTTGACTGACCTTGACCTATTTTTTATAGGTCATATACTGTTTCTTATGATAAAACATGAAGAAATAAAGCTAGGCATCCCAAATTAATACTATGTATACATCTGGCAAAGGTCCAGAGGTGTATTGAAGATGATTGACCTTGACCTATTTTATCAAGGTCAAATTTTAGTATTTGCTATATTTTTTGAAGGATTAAAGCTAGGGTCTCCAAATTCATATTATGTGTGCAACTCATGGTTGACTAGAAGCCTATCCCAGTTGACTGACCTTGACCTATTTTTTAATTGTCATACTGTTTATTATGATATAACACGAAGAAATAAAGCTAGGCTTTTCAAATTAATGCTATGTGTACATTTGGTGATGCTCCAAAGGCGTGCTGGAGATGACTGACCTTGGCCTATTTTATCCTTGACCTATTTTATCCAGGTCCGATTCAATTTAGTACAATATTCCATGAAGGATTATATCTACATTGTCCAAATTTATGCCGCTTGAAGACCTGAAGTCTGTTGAAGAATATCACTGATCTTGACCTATTTTTAAAAGGTCAAATCCTATATGTTAAGTCTAAGATCTACAAATTCATGTTTCCTATGCAATTGAGTTAGAATTGACTTGAACATTTTTGAAGATGACTGAACTTAATCTATATTTCCAAGATAAAATTACTTGATTTGGTTATAAGCTTTTCAGAAGAGTATATTTTACACTGATGATATTATGTATACTATGCATGATTTTGGGTGTAAACAATAACTCATAGCCGAGGGGTATTGAAGCCCAATGGGCTATTTTTTATACATGTTAATACTTCTGAAATAAACATCAGCATGTTCTGAAACCTGCTTAATATCAAGTATATATTTTTTGTTACAATTAAAGAGTTGCACTTAGTAAAACATCCTGTATGTGAGCATTCAGTTTTCATGTTAAGTTATCTGAACAGAACGACGAGAACAGAGAGCTTCTGTTTCGATCTTCAAGGTTTGGACATGTTAGATAAGCATGCTCAGACTTCTGTTCACTTTCTGATTCACTTGGCTTCCGGGAATTGACCTAGCTGCGATTTCATTGTGCACATCGCAGGTCATGGCAAGAATAGGCCTCAGCTCCTCAGAGAGCTTGTCGTAAGAGTCGACTAACTGAGGCACCCATGGGGTTCCCCTGTGCGAAAAGCAATAGGACCACACCCATGTGGTTCCCGAGTGTGAAAAGGAATAGGACCCAATGTCGTGATATGACTGAAATATAGTTGAAAGCGACGTTAAATCATATTCACTCACTCATTCTGATTCACTTGTCCATCTGTCTAATTTTGTTCAAATGAACCCTTGTTTAGTTTAGTTCCTCTGGTCTCCGGCAAGTGTACTTAATTCATAAAGGTTACAATGTTCAATCAAAAATTTCAGGATACGCGTAACACGTGTATATAATATCCACTACATTATGGAAATACTGCATGCCGGATGTTGAAAAATATTCAGCCCGGCAGGGGTCGAAATATTCAAAATAATTCACTTGTTACATGAGACAGGTGGCCAAAAAGTTTACCTGTTACCTTTAAGAATTACCTGAACATGCTACATGTATCATTGAACTTGTCAAGTATATGTAATTCAAAGGTAATGACAAAGCTACATCTTCCAAGCTATCAATAAATTAATGACACCTTGTTTCCATGCATTAATTAGAAGCGGTTTTGAATGAATGTTGTCTAATATATATTTTGAACACAAGAAAAAAAAATTATTGTCTACCCGTCACTGGAGACAGGTACTTTCAAAAATTACCTGTCCAGGACAGGTAGACAGGTGTAAATTTCGACCCCTGCCCGGGGTCGCAGTGCTGATGCCCGGCTTGTTCTCTAATTCAAACAGAAATAATAAAATCAAATTTCATCGTTTTTACATGTAGCAATGTTTTTCTATTCTTTTTTTATGTTCAATTTCCTTGTTTTGTACTTGAGGTCCTTGATTTGATTACACGCGTATGATTGCATTGATAATTTAACATATGTATAAATGAATGCAATGTATTATTGGCGCTCGAGTACATGTATTCCAGAATTTAGTGTGATTCATTCATACATGCAAGTTAACTTTTAGAAACAAAGTTTAGGAAAAGAAACAACAGTCATGAAGTCATTCTACATAGTTCAAAATTGTAATATTTCATAAAGAGCAAATATGACCACTTAGAAAAGATGAGCATTTGTACATGTACATGTCTTAGGCAGAGAAATTGGATGAATTTTAATTTAGCTCGATTGAAGTGTTACTGTCAGTTTACAAACTTGTGCGCTTGTGTTTAGTGGAAAGTAGTCCGGCGAGCACCTGCATGAATGATCCAGTTCATGCCGTTTCATCAAACGGATGATGTAAGTGGGCTAATATCCGGGCGGGCAGATATCAGTATTTGTCACGCCTGGCTAAAGCTCATGTTTGTCACAGTTTTACTTTGGGTATATAATATATATATTTTATGCTTCAGTGAGAGGGATGTATCAGATGAAGAAGCCATCATCAGGTCAACAACCATTCCAGCACCAGAATGGCTCCAATCCACCTGGTAAATTATTCACTGAGTTTCTTGCCCATATGTGTATCAAAGTTGGTAGCTCTTCCTAATGATTCAATGCATTTCGCTGAGAAGTAACAAGAATTTGATAGCCCTGTATTAATTACAATATCTTTATCACACCAAATCACCAACCATTCCAGCACCAGAATGACCCCAATCACCTGGTAAATTATTCAGAGTTTCTTGTCCACATGTTTATCTAAGTTGATAGCTCTCCCAAATGATTCAATGCATTTTGCTGAGAAGCAACAGGAACTTGATTAATGTCATCATGGTGTCTCCCACTGTAACTGCACTTGCTTTTATTGCAGCAATGTAAGTGTCCTGTCTGTGTCTTGTCGGCTGTCCTCCAGTGTTTTTATGGGGTGGATAGTGGTGGACAGTTTCATGTTGCTTCAAACATTCGCTTCTTTGAAGCAACAGGAACTCACCTTGACTGGGTGGTGCTCAGTTGGTTCATTGTTGAAAGCTTTTGGACTCCTTCATAATTTTATCGCTTTAGGATCTTGTTCTTTTTTTGTAGGCCGAGTCAAGGTTACAAATTGTGAAACAAGGAAATAGCAGAGAAAATTCTATTCCTTGGCAACGGCAATTTGCTTGAATATGATTATTATTAACAAAGCATTCAGAATGCTCGGATTTGTAAAACGCACTTGTTCTTCTTTTTCCGACACGCTATCCCTCATTTCTTTATATAACATGTATAAAGCACATGTACGGCCACATCTTGAATACTGCTCTGTTGTGTGGTCTCCGTGGCAAAAGGGAAATTGTTACATGTATATGGTTGAGCGTGTCCAGCGTAAATTTGTAAATTTTTATGTTTTAAATCTGGCATGCCGTATGATCGTGAGGAATATTCGCACTATTGTCATGTTTTTAACCTACCTGCGCTAGACCAAAGGACTTTTTTAGATCTTATTTTTCGTCACAAATGTGCTAACTAAACTCTTTTTACGATTGTCCAGCCATCTTAACGAAACTGAATTTTCATGCCCCAACTAAGGTTTTACGCAATTTTACATATTTTAGGAATAGCAAGCATCGAACAAATGTCTTAAAATTTTCTCCTATCCAGAGGTGCATGCACAGTTTTAATGAATTATTTTCCTGTTCTGATAGTACAGATCTGGATCTTTTTGCTCCAGTTCAATCTTTTAAGCGCTCATTGCGTACTATTTTATATAACTAATTTTAAATTATCTCCTAGTGATTTTATGTCAACTTTACATAGATTTTTATCCTAAATTCTACACATGTTGTATGTTATTTCCTATAGATCTTTCACCGTTATCTCTTATCTCATAATAATGTCTTAGTTTTACATGTACTATCATATTGTATGTTTTGTGAATTTATCTACCGCCTGTGATATATCCTTATGCATTTTATGTTATAATCTATATGTATATTATTTATGTGTTGTTTTTTATCTTTCTTTTCTTAATTTATTGTCTTAATATTTGTATATATAGTCTTTAATCTTAGTTTACGGAGCCTGTAAATGGGTCCTCTGGGCCCGTTGGTCATCCCTGGAAAAAAAAAAAAAAAAAAAAATTATGATGATGAATGATTTCTTTCTGTCTATTGCCAGGTAAAAGCCCTGCTGGATCCTGGGCAGCTAAGCTGTTCAAATAAGTGACCCTCTGTATTGAGGTAAGTCTGGACACTTCAGATACCCATACCGTAAATAACTTTGTAAATCTCTTGGGCATCTGACCTGTCTGAAGGTCAGATTTTGAGAGATGGCGGGATTAGCAACTTGAATGACATTGACATGATCAGCGAACAGCTGACATCGCATGGCTGTACATTGAATAACATACAGTATATTTCGAAATTCTAAGACAACTCATAATGTTCATGCAACTGCTTGCATGTGCTACGTATAACTCACAGGCATAAGCCATATTTTCCTATATTTTACTCAAAACCTCCTATATTTGCTGTTTTTTGTATGCTCTGAAATGAGTGAAATTGGCATGTCGGAAATACATTTCAGAAAATATGAAAACATTTGATCTCTCTCTGTTCAACCAAACGACCGCATTCAGTGGAAATAATTTGATAAACACCGGTAACTAGAAGTTTGGAACATACAATGTAGTAAGTCCGTTATTCCTTATATTTTCTGAAGAAAATTCCTATATTTCTCATATATTTTGGCAAATTTCCTCCTATATTTTCCTCTTTATTGTTTCACTGTGGGCCACTTGCAAGCCTGTATTGCTGAAAGTGACGTTAAACCTTAAATCTCTGTCTCCTCTCACTGTACATGTATATTAGCCGTGGGTTTTGAAAAGTTTTGACGGGATTTGATGCCAAAATTCAATATAGAAGAAAGTGTGCCTGTCTACATCTGTCATTACTATAAGTCGAGAAGCCGACACCACTCATGGCATACCTTGAAGCAATGGCACTATTGCTAAACTACAGTTAATTTAGCATGGGTTTTGAATAATCACTACGGAAAGACCCCAAGGTGAATTAGCGACTGCCTAAGTTCATCTGTGAAAGCGATGTTTGTCCCTGCGATGACACTGTCGCAGACAAGGACTTCAGTGTCAGGTTACAGGTTAATATCAACATGTTCAAACCTTCCGAGCATGTCCGGGCATGATGCAGCTTTTGTGCCTAGTAAAGACCCACTTCTTTTGGAATTTGTTATTTCAAAATGCTGAAGTTTCAGAATGGTTGCATCTGTGAAATTAATGCAGCAAAAACATTGTTTTGGAGTAAGTTTTGCAAGTTTTACTTTTTTCATGACATGGTGGTCAATGCAAGCGTCTAATGGGGAAGATCATGTCCATGGGATGGAGTAATATTTTACCTCTCTGTACTGCTGCATGTTTTCGAGGTTGGAGTAGAACTTTATCATGTTTTTATGTGAATTTAAATATTCCTGTAGAATGTTTCGAAGTGGCTGGATCCAGTAAATTGAATGTTGTTTTTCTTCTGTTTCAGAACAATGAAGATGCTAAGAAGAAAAATACATACCCATATAAAATATCATTCCCAAGTGAAAAAAAAAACGTTTTCTGTATTGAAAATATATATATTTACAGCATGTATATATAAGTTTTAGATTTTAGAATATTACTTTTTTATCTATTACAGTTTTATGTACAAGCACATCTCCAACTTGTTCATTCACAACGGTAGAAATTTACACCTGTCTACATGTAGCTGTCCCTGTCTGCATGTAGCTGCTGGTCAATGCAGGGAAATAAGGTATCCCTAATTTATTGGTAGCTTGAAACATGTGACTTTGTCATTATTCTTGAGTTATATCAATCTGATTAAAACTCAGACCTAATACCACTCCTCTAGATCTATCGGACAGGTCACTAATTGAGATCTGGGACAGTCTGTATCTCAAATCTGTCGCTCATGTCAGACTGGCGACCAATTACAGTCCAACTTCAATGGGTGAATAGGTGCCTTTCCGATTATTTCTGTGAATTAACCACAGGTAAATCCAACCCAGGTGGCGGACGAAGTTCTTGCTCTTCATGAGCAATCACCAATTATTTGCTCAGATAGGCACCAATTCGCCCGTTGAAGTTGGACTGTGATTGGTCGCCAGTCTGACATGCGCGACAGATTTTAATTCCAGATGTTAATTAGCAACATCTCTGATAGAGGAGTGACGTGGTTATCAAGTCTGAGTTTTAACAGATTGAAATTACATGTGCTTGACAATTTTAATGATCACATACATGTTCAGGTAGTTCTTAAGGGTAACAGGTAAACTTCTGGGTCACCTGTCTCGTGCAATATGAAAATTATTCAGTCACGGATCAAAATCATACAGGGTCCAGTGTCATTGATTTACTTACGTGCATGTCAATTACTGTACCCCTAATCAGTTCAAGCAAGATATATTTTATATGGTAACAGATTTTATTTTTTATCATCACCCAGCAAATATATAAACAGATTTTATTTTGAGGCCAATTACATGTAAAAAGACTAATCAATTTTAAGCTTGTACATGTACATGAAAAACCTAAATAATTACATGTATTGTCATCTACAATAAAAGTTCCAAGTTTGTTGATTCGCAATCTTATAATATTACATTGCTGTGGTTGATGTCACTTTTAGATGTTGATTAACTTTAAGATGTACATAGGTATCAGGTTGTGGAAGTTTTTTTCACAATAATTTCTTTGATAGGCATTTAGATTAGCCAGCATATATAACACAAGGCTATTCTATGGATAACAACTTCTTTATTGCTGTGGAGCTGACGTTTCGTTGGAGATACTTCCAACTTTTTCGAAGCTAATGGCCAACTTTTTCAAAGCTAATTAGCTTTGAAAAAGTTGGAAGTACATGTATCTCCAACGAACCGTCAGCTCCACAGCAATAAAGAAGTTATTATCAGCTCCACAGCAATAAAGAAGTTGTTATCAGCTCCACAGCAATAAAGAAGTTATCAGCTCCACAGCAATAAAGAAGTTATCAGCTCCACAGCAATAAAGAAGTTATCAGCTCCACAGCAATAAAGAAGTTGTTATCAGCTCCACAGCAACAAAAAAGTTGGTATCTGCAGAATAGCCTTGTGTTTTATTACAATCCAGATGTCACACAATAGTCTACTTTTATTGGAATTATAATTTTCTCAGCAGCTATGTTCAGCAGTTTGTATATTCAATCATGAAATAAAAGCTCATTTTAAACACAATGACTATATTTTGGTCTGGTACGGTTCAATGAATATTATTGTTTTCAGCGAGTCCGCCTACAATGTCAACCTGTAGCTGAAGTCGATGCTGACTACCATTGACCTATCATGCCTTTCATAACTGTGTCAATCACGTGGTTCAGACCATGTATTCAACAATTTCAGCTTGTTTAACATCTGAAGGTTTTCTCAGAACAATTATTGTAGAAATTAGATCAGGGTTGACATTGTTTTATAAACATACGAAGGGCTGATTGGTTCAACAGTTGGGGAGATTGGGGGACACTGGGACATTTCTTCACCTCTTTGCAAAAATCTCTGCTATTATTGTATAGTAGCGTTCTATGCTCTATTAACACAGCAAGGAAGCAATCAGAGATTACTCAATTGTATCCCCCCCCCCCTTTCCGCTTTATTCTGACACTGCTCCGTCATTGTTCTGTTCTGTATTGGTCTGTGGAGGCCTAATTTGGCTAATTATAAAAATTCTGTCTCAGTCACTTTTTCGGCATGCCTCGCATAATACATATTCCAAGTATCGACCAACAAGTAATAATACAATGTTTTGATGCAATATGTTCCAAAAATGTGACCTGGTTATGAGACCTACATTCCTTGGGAGTATATTGTGGTGAAATTATGAAGCGATCGTGAATTTTGAATTTTGCACCCAATTTCATACTTCAGGACTTATGTGGTCTGCTTTGGAATGTAGAATAACATATACATAGCAATTTTCCCGGTCCAAATCGGTTATGGACTGACATCCAGCCTGGACAAATAAATATATCCCATTCATTTAGGTTTGATCAACAAAGGGCCATAACTCTTGAAAATATAATCGAAAGCAGAGAAACTTCACGCTGCACAACTATGGGGCATTGACCACATATCATGCAAATTCCATACTTGTCCATACAATATTAACCGAGATCCAGCCCTGACACGTCCCAATTCACAAAGACTTGATGAACAAAGGGCCATAACTCTTGAAAATATATGCGAAACGCGGAGAAAATTCACGCTGCACAACTACAGGGCACAAACCACATACCCTGCAAATTTCATAATTGTCCATACAATATTAGACCAAGAACCAGCCCGGAGAAGTCCCATTCACAGAGATTTCAGAAAAAGGGCCATAACTTTTGAAAATTATACCGGAACTCGGGGGCTGCACAACTACGAGGCACTGGCCACATTCCATGCAAGTTTCAATCCTGTCCATCAGTTATTAACCGAGATATCGCACGGACAAGAAATTCTGACGGATGGATGGACAGACGGACGGACAAAGCGATCGATATATGCCCCCCCCCTCTAGTGGGGGGGGGGGGCATAATTACTAATATTAAGTAGGACATAATCATACAAAAAAATCTGAAATATCTGTTACACTTCTCTCCAGAATTTGTTTTTAAAAAGAAAAAAAAATAGCCCCATGGATATCACTTATTGTTTACATTCAGCAATCATACATTGCATAAGATGTATTTTTAGAACTTTGACATTTTATTGTAGGTTCTCTCATATTAGAAATACATACGAAATTGAGCCAGGTCAGCTTTTGCCAAGGACTTAAAATTAATGGGAAATATTTGGTGCTGAGGTTCTGGTAGTGCCTGACCATATTCTTACCTCTAGATATAGTCTTTTTAGAGTAATTTTAGTAATTTTATCTTGGAAGTATATATCAAGGCTTGCAATCTCCAATAATTCTCTGATCTATTCTAACTTAGTTGCATATGGAACATGAATTCAGAGAGCTTAACATATAGAATTTGACCTCTAGAAAATACATGTAGGTCAAGATCAGTGATATTCAATAGACTTCAGGTCCAAGCATATGTGGTGTAAATTTGGAGAAAGATATCATCCTTAATAAAATATTGTACTAAATAGAATCTGACCTGGATAAAATAGGTCAAGGTCAGGCATCTTCAGCACACTTTGGGACCATCGCCAGATTATACATAGTATTAATTTCGAAAGCCGAGCTATATTTCTTCATGTTATATCGTACTAAACATGTGACCTTGAGAAATAGGTCGAGGTCTGTCAACTGTGATAGGCTGCTAGTACATCACCAGTTGCATATGTAATATGAATTTGGAGACCCTAACTAATTTTTCAAAAAATGTAGCAAATACTAGAATTTGACCTTGATAACATAGGTCAAGGTCAGTCATCTTCAGCACACCTCTCTGAATCATCCTCAGATGTATATATAGTATTAATTTGGAAAGCCTAGCTGTATTTCTTCATGTTATATCATAATAGGTCAAGGTCAGTCACCAGTTGCATTTGTAATATGAATTTGGAAATCCCAGCTTTAATCCATAATTTTTTTTTTAGCAAATTCTAGAATTTGACCTTGATAAAATAGGGCAAGGTCCATCACCTTCAGCACACCTCTGGATCATCCCCAGATGTATATGTAGTATTAATTAGGAAAGCCTAGTTGTATTTCATGTTATATCATAATAAACAGTATATGACCTTAAAAAAAATAAGTCAAGGTCAGTCAACTGGGATAGACTTCGAGTCAATAACCAGTTGCATTTGCAATATGAATTTGGAGACCCTGGCTTTAATCCTTCAAATAATATAGCAAATACTAGAATTTGACCTTGATAAAATAGGTCAAGGTGAATCATTTTCAATAGGGTTCTGACTCTTCACCAGATGCATATGTGGTATGAATTTAAATTACCCGACTAATCCTTGAGATATCGTGTCCACAGACAGACAAATAGACAGACGATGCTGACAATACAAAAAGTATCCCAGTTTGCCCTGAATATGGGTGCACTGGGACACCCACTGGGGTGTGGTGGGACAATAATCAAAATACATTTTAATTTGGGTATATTCTAATGTTTTATAGAAGTTTAGATGATTCAACGGCGCTGGTTAAGTTAGCTGCAAATGTAGACCGCTATCTTACAGAACATATATCTTATAGAGGCCAAATTTGAGGATCAAAATATTTTGTGCGATTCTCGTGACAATGAAAGCATTTGACTTTGAAACTGTTATTAAAACTCATCAAATCGGATAGGACTATAGCCATTACTACTATCTAGGAAACAAAATAATGCACTTTAATAGCATTTTAGGATGAAAGTAAAATTTCACCATTTAATTACTATTGTCCCAGTGTGCCCCGGCAAATGTATCTGCCCCATGCAGGAGCATGATATATCCCGTTTTATGGAAAAAAACTACCATCATCTGAGATAATAAATCGATATAATTAAATTTTACCTCAGTTCATCCTCTCTCGGTAGTAACAAAACAGCAACGAAGTAAGTGCTGAAAACTTGGTATAACAAAATATCAGTCTCAGTTCTAGAAAATTATTTGGACTGCTCAAAAACAATGTTTATGTCCCTAATTTGGTACCAATGATAGTTTTCACTTGTGATCAATATATTGTGTGGGGGTGGTGACTTTCTGCCGATAATGATGTAATAATGTGCTTTCTGTCCTTGACAAAGGAGCTAGACGGCTTGTCCCAATTTAAAACATGAGCCACTGAAACACCACACCACCTCCCCATCATGCCCATGCAGAATCAGGCCGACAAAGAGGCCATACGCGTCCTTGATGAAAAAGTCTTGAAAATGACAATTTGGAATTGAAGGCCTTCAAAAGCCTGGAAAAATAGATTGTGCTAAAGACCTAGAAAATGGGAATTCATATCCATTACTGTCCATTCAGTTGTCATGTTGTAGCTCAAAGTTAACTTCGCGTTCGGATGGTAAAATTGACCCCATCATAGCAATATTCATTAATCATCTAGAAAGAATGTCCAAGTCTAATCGAAAGGCAATGTATGAACCATATACTTGCGGACAGGACATTCATGTATACTTGATTTGTAAAGCATCAATGACTGCGCGAGTGAATACGATTTAACGTCGCTTCTACTCTATTTCTGTCGTATCACGACGTTTGGTTCCTATTCGTTTTCACGCCCGCAACCCACATGGGTAGGGTCCTATTCCTTTTCACACCCGCGTCAATGACATCAGTGACACGAGAACTAGACTTAATGTCTTGAAAACTGGTACGATTACCGTACCTTGAAAAGACCTCAAAATTTGGAAGCATCAAGCAGGCCAGCAAGTGGCTCACAGTGAAAATATAGGAAAAAATATAGGAATTTTCATCATAAAATATAGAAAAATATAGGAAATAAGAAGTGTGAGACAGGTCACTACTACATTGTATGTTCCAAACTTGGTACATGTAGTTTTCTGGTGTTCCACTGAATGTGGTCTTAGTGGTGGTCATTGAGGAGACACCTTCTACTGCTTGGTTCAACAAAGATTTACCCTATTTCTTGTAATTCTTCTAACGAAATTAAAAGCACAATAGAACCATCTTTAATTGTCAAATGAGGCTAAAAGCTAATTGTGACATATGGAGAATTTATTTATCCCAAGAAATGAAAATCTAGCTAGTGAAATTTGTCGAATGTGAACAGAATTTTTCTTCAGATTTCTGATGTATTAAGTTTTGCCATGTTTGCTGTCTGATTAATGAGAAGAAATAGGGTAAATGTTTTCAGGATTTTTTTTTGTGAAATGTATTTCCTCATGCCAGTTTGACTCATTTCAGAGCTTTGGTGAAAGTTAGGAGGCACTTGCAAGTCTGTTCATGTGTATCAACCTTGTTCGGACGATGTGACTGTGAAATAATCAGGTGAACTGTGACATCGTCGGCGTCATCTCTGATGTCAACAGGCAGGTGAAATGTTGGCCCGGGGGATAACTTTATTATGTTCCATTATTCCCATCGTTATCTTAAAGATTACGTACAGCAGTTACACTTCAACACTTAAGCTTGTCTCGAAGATATGTCGAGTTATGCTAAACTCATAGTCTGGAAAGTTAGAACGTTTTTAAACGTGTTCACCTGAAGAAGCCTATGCTTTTGGGGTCCGGTCAAAGTAGAAGAAAAATCTGAGGTTACATGCTAAACTTATTTTCACAGGGGTCAAAAGGTCAACTTCACAATGGCGATAAACTATATATACATGTATCATCATTGAAGATATTTTAAATATTCCATTAGTACATGTAATTAGTTCATGCACAGCACCATCCTCACTGAAACCAGGGGCTACTCCAGGGAATGAATCGTTAAAAAAAAAAAGGCAACTGTAAATTTCAGCCAATCAGCAACAACATTCGGGTATATTGACCAGTCACAACAATTGTTTTACACACCCATGGCTCAAAAAGAAACCTTGGCATGGTGAAGATGGCCCAACATAGGGATGTGGCATATTTGTACTGATGGACACATTCTGCTGTAGTTTAGACCTTGCATGCACAGGTCAAAGCAAAGGCCTTCAGTAATAAACATGGTATATATTCATGTAAGACAAGATGTCGTTTTTCAACAGGACATGTTAGCAAATGAAGCAATGGTCGACCACTTCACTGCCAAAAATACCCTACTTATTTAAGATAATGCAAAGATAATTTTTACTCAAAATAAGAAAATTTTAAGATTTTTTTTTTCTTGTTGAAGTAAAAGTTGGAGTGGGGTAAGTATATTTTACTGACAAGAAAAATTTAAGAATTTTCTTTAAAAAATCTAGTTTTAAGAAAAATTCTTAATTTTTTCTTGTTTAAGTAAAATATACTTACCCCACTCCAACTTTTACTTCAAGAATTTTTTTTTTTTAAATTTTCTTAAAATTTAACTTATTTTGAGTAAAAATGATCTAATTTCAAGAAAATTTTAGGGCATTATCTTAAATAAGTAGGGTATCTTTGGCAGTGTTGCCGGTTCCCCACAATTAAAATTCTTGTAAATTCAAGTGACTTCGTCTTACATGATCCATATGCCATAAACATGATCGCTAACACCATGGTCTAACTTACATGTAGGCCTACACTGACCATGCTGACCATGGTCAAACAGTCCAGCGCACAATGCTAATGACCGATGGCCTGTACCAAAATCATTACACATAATCCACGAGACTATATCTGATCTTCATTTACATGTAAACCACCAAATATGGAGTAGTCTAATTGTGACAAACTTTGGCCGAGATGCTGATCGCTATTTGACCCCCGGTGACCTCTGCTTTGAAAAGAGTAAAGTGAACCACCTGATTATGCCCCCCTCTAACTAGAGGCATATAGCAATCGCTTTGTCCGTTCATCTGTCCATCCATCCGTCTGTCCGAGTTTCTTGTCTGCGCGATATCTCGGTTAATATTTGATGGACAGGATTGAAACTTGCCTGGAATGTGGCCAGTGCCTCGCAGTTGTGCAGCGTAGAATTTTTTCCGAGTTCCGGTATAATTTTCAAGAGTCGCCCTTTTTTGAAATCTCTGTGAATGGGAATTGTCCGGGCTGGATCTTGGTTAATATTGTATGGACAAGTATGAAATTTGCATGATAAGTGGTCAGTGCCCCACAGTTGTGCAGCGTAAAGTTTTTCCCCGTTTGGCTTATATTTTCAAGATTTATGGCCCTTTGTTCCTTAAATCTCTGTGAATTGGGACTTGTCCGGGCTGGATCTTGGTTAATATTGTATAGACAATTATGAAATTTGCAGGGTATGTGGCCAGTGCCCTGTAGTTGTGCTGCGTGAAGTTTCTCCATGTTTCGCATACATTTTCAAGAGTTATGGCCCTTTTGTTCTTGAAATCTTTGTGAGTTGGGATTCGTCCGGGCTGGATCTCGGTTAATATTGTATGGACAAGTATGGAATTTGCATGATATGTGGTCAATGCCCCATAGTTGTGCAGCGTGAAGTTTCTCTGCTTTCAGTTATATTTTCAAGAGTTATGGCGCTTTGTTCATCAAACCTAAGTGAAAGGGATATATTTATTTTTCCAGGCTGGATCTCGGTCCATAACCGATTTGGACTGGTAAAATGGCTATAAAATTCTACATTCCAAAGCAGATCACATAGGTCCTGAAGTACGAAATTGCCCCAAAAAGAGTGAATTGGGTGCAAAGTTCACAATCGCTTCATAATTTCACCACAATATACTCCCAAGGAATGTAGGTCTCATAACCAGGTCACATTTTTTAAATTTTGCGAAAGCCCTGGGCGACCATCTGGCATCAAAACATTGTATTATTACTTGTTGGTCAATAATATGCATTATGTGAGGCATGCCAAAAAAAAGTGACTGAAACAGAATTTTTATAATTATCCAAATTATGCCTCCACAGACCAATACAGAACAGAACAATTGCGGGGCAGTGTCAGATTAAAGCGGAAGGGAGGGGGGGGGGGAAATACAATTGAGCAATCTCTGGTTGCTTCCTTGCTGTGTTGTGAACCACCTGATCAGTACATTCATCAAAGCCATTCACCAGGCCAGGGATCGCGGGCAAAGGGCCTATTCATCATGTAAGGAAAACACAATAGGTGACTACATGTAGCGAACCTTATTAAACCTGGAAAAGCTACCCGACAAGCTGTGTTGCACACGGTGTTCCCGGTTTGAAGATCCTAACATGACAAACTTCCTGAGAAAAGTGTAGGGAAGGGCCGGCCGGTTAGTGAGGTTGGTAATAAAGTGATCTACATTACCTTTCACGTTTTAGATGTAACGACATGTGAATATCAATGTCCAGAATTTAATACTACTCAGTGCATCATGGGATATATCTGTTTGGAACACTCGATTGGTCAATTCAAATATTCGAAAAGCAAACCAGAATTTTCATTGGCTGGTGGGTGAAAATTGGAAGAACACCCAGTAGCCAATCAAAGTGTCTATGAAGATTCATCAACACTATACCAGGACTACCGGAAGTAAATAAAAGCAGGATCTTTTCATTGTATGTCATGAGAAGTTTTATTTTCATAATGTTCATGTCAATGAGCGAGTCCAGTTGCTTTTCACAGTTAAAATACACAATATTGACCCATAATATCACAAATTATATATTTTGTAGACCAATGTACTGGAGACTAAGTAATACCTGCATGTTGTACCAGGAGTGCAGTGTTCCATTCATTCCAAAGTACAAAATATTGAGGCCACATTCACATCCATCCACCGCCACCATTACAACGTTGTAATTGAGATGTCATTTAACTGTCACCCACTGAACGGCATAATGATGAAATGTATTATTTCACAGTAGAATGCCTTACTTCAGGAATCCTACATCTTGTAGTATGAAAACACTTCTTTAATTATGCTGAAATACAAAGGTTTTGAAGCCGATGTTAACATGCTGTGAAACAATTGCATTACACCATTAATTGATGTACCAAGATGACACAGGGTTCGCACAGCTGGGAAAGATAAAAATTCCAGGACAAAATTGCTGTTTTCCAGGACAAAGTGTCTCCAGTTATTTTCAGTCAAATGTATTTTCTCTCAACGCAATGTATAGAGGTTATCTACCCTTGATTATCTCCCCTGTTGTCACCAGGAAGTATGAAATACACGTGGAATATGGCTCCGTTTTCGGCTTGAAATATTTGTCACTAAAACGAACAACTCATTCAGAGATAGAGATTCTAATCTGAAGGACAACGGATGGGTAAATAATCATACAAATTAAATCTTACGATATTATGCCTGAATCGGCCGTGGAAGAGCCAAAGAGAGATGTGATAGTCCGATTAATCCGCATATTTTATCGCTCACGCTGATAGCAGGATTCATGCTTTGCACCTTTCGCGTGACTCGGATTAATGATCGGAGGTTTCCGTGAATATTCGTCACCATGGGAGCTCAGTGACGGATGTCTCAATTCGATATTTGATTGGCCGAGAAGTTTACTATATTTACTACGAAAGTTTATGAATGAATTGGCGCGTCAGTGAACTGGGGAATCCCCCGACAGCGATGACCGATCGTTGGAGTGAGCATTTGCCGACGGATGATTCGCAGCACAGTAATTCTATTGATTTTCCAGGACTTTCAAGGACACATACTATTTTTCCAGGACTTTCCAGTACTGGAAAGCATACTTTTACTTTTCCAGGACATTTAAGGACATTCCAGGACTGTGCGAACCTTGTGACAAAAATGTGGACCATTTGTCAACCATACACAGGTATGGATTTAAAAGCGCCAGATATTTCCATTTCAAGGACCATTCATGGCAGCTCATGTATGAATACTCAACCTTTGGTACATCCATGACATGGAACCCGAGGTATCGCACAACAAAGGTTAACTTATGAACAGACAAGACAGACATTGTGATCACAATATATAATCTTGTCACTGCGAAGAATACACCCCTGCATATCCCGGTCTGTTCATTTCAAGGCACTTTTGGTGAACAGGGAAACAATAAGATATAGTGAAGTAAAATAATTTACTGGTACTGCATAAAATTACAAAGCATTTTGTTGTCCAATGATAAAATACAATGAGAATGTGGATGAGGCATATTTGAAACAAAAATATGATGGTATTTCAAGGTTTTCCCTTGTAGGCCTACATGTACATGAACGTATGAATAATTCATATTTAGGAGGAGATCTTCTATCTCACTGTTTGCCATAGTCAACTACTATGGACATCATGATTTAGCGGCATAATTTGTACAAAAACAAGCAACAATATTTCTTTCTTTTTTTCAGTTAACACAAGGTTTTCATCTAACACAGATGACCACAGGATAAAACAATGTATGGCAACAATTAAGTGTAGCACAAGGTCGCATTCCCAATATAACCGTCGTCAATACTTGAACAAAAGGTTTGGCTTAGTGCACCGACAATAATTCACTGACAAGACTCCAGGCATAAATTCGTGGCTCATATATTTCCTTTCTTGCCTATACCTACATCATAGGAACTATTTTAATAAATGATAACAGGACTTTTAGACCAAACGTTGCCAAAATTATCATCAATGTAAGCATGACGGCCCTTTCTTGAAAAAGTAGGATAACATGATGAAATTATTTTCCATGTTTACCCCAGTTATCAATAGAAGATGAAATCTGCCCCATGCTGTAGGCATATGCAGGAGAAATGCATGAATCAAGAATTTATGAGAGGAGTCCATGCACCTGCCCATGTAAACATTTTGTCTAAGAATTAATAACCATTATCTCAGGAATAAGGCATGAATTCGCTTTTAGACTGACCATCAGATTCTCTGTTACTCTCATGTGAGAAAAGGAGATTAAAGCCAAGCCTCAACTCGTCTTAAACAACTGGGGCCGAGAGAGTTGAACTTTGCTGCTGATCATGTTGAATGGAGACAACTATCCTATTAACAGATCAAGCTGCTCTGATTTCAGGCAAGAAAGCACAAAAGGCAGCACCGAAAGAGCATAAATTTTCAGCAACAAAACTGCGTAGTAAGCAAAACATTTTTTTTATACAATAACAAACAAGTGCAGCATTAAAATGATGTACATAGACAAAATCAATCAGCATAGTTAAGAACATAGCATTTTGTACTATACAGCAATTGAGCATCATTTGGGGCCATTCAAGTATTCCCCCCCCCACCATATGCAATATTTATCTCAGCATACATAGGACAGGAAAAAAATCTTTATTTTTATAACCCTCACTGCGTATGTAATACTTGAATGCCCCTTTTTTTACATTGTAAACCTGGCAGTATAGATATGCTCATGGGCTGACTGCCAACACTGATAATCTCGAACTAACATTAGCATCCCTTCATGTTGACCACAGATTTACTACATATAGGCAAGAACTCAATGACCCTTCTGGCCTATTTACCTACAGTTACATCCATGGAGCTGCAATGTTTGAACAAGGTGGTTTAAGAGCAAAATACATGTAGTACGGTATCGAAGAGTATATTAAAAAACAAAACAATGTACATGTAGGCAGGCCTACAGTGATAAAATCACAGGATTGAGAAATGGGACAGATAGGAATGTAGCAATTCAAAATAAAATCTTACAATCTCCAACAAAGAACACTCTTGTGTTCTAGTCGTTGTGACTTACAGGTTGATGCTGCCGCTTTGTAAACTTTTTCTCACACACTGAACACTTGAATGGTTTCTCACCAGCACTCGCAAACACTTTAATTTCTCTCTAGTAAGAGATTCCATGGGCGTACACAGTCATTCTCAGAAACAATCTACACTCTCCTACTGAATGGTTTCTCTCCTGTAAGAATTCACTTGTGTTCGACAAATTTCCCTCCTTGATACATCTGTACCCACACAATGAATACTTGAATGGTGTATCTCCATGAGTTCTGCATTTTGACAAATTTGCTTTCTTCAGCACACACTGAACACTTGAATTGTTTCTCTCCAGTTCTGTCATTTTAATGAATTTCCATATTCTTTTGCCAAATTAACTTGATAAAAAATATTTCACGGTATCCAGATAGAGCCACACATCTGAAAGGTCTTTTACCAGGAAATAATTACAAAAACTATATTCATCGAGCATTTCAGAATTTGGTATGGCATTTCTTTATCAAGTAGTCGGGCATTTCACATCGGTGCTGCAGCCCTCGAAATTTGGCGTAACCGAAACGATCGGTTACGTGTCGGTTACGTGGTTGTAAATTCAGCAGAACGAATAATCGGTTACGTAAAAAATCGACTTGCGCTACGGTATGACGAGTGCCATTGAAAATGTCTGGGCGACCGGCCCAGTGACAGTCATCAATCGTTGCCTTACCGGTCTATATTTCTCCTCTATGGTATCTTCGAATCATGCTTCGGAGTTTATACACGTTTTTATTATGGAATTAGTATCATGAACGTGTGATTTTGCATCAGAAAGAAATAAAAACACGGAGGTTCGAAACGAAAAAAACTGACATTTTGATGGCGCAAAAAACCGGAAGCATGCGCTATCAAGGGGACACAACTCCCAACATACAAAGCCTGAATTCATCCAATCAAATGCGGGTCAATTGTACAGCGCGGGACAACACGCACACGGAAGTGGATGGACCGCAGATTCGATGCATGCGGCTCAAAGCGAAAATTGACTCTGTGAACATAAAAACATTCCAGAAGTGGTCATTTCACGATGACTTTAGAAAAGTTTTGTCTGCTTTTGTTTTACTTTCTACACATTTCACATTTTATTTTTTTCAACACCGTCCCTTTTATGCCATGCCTGGGTGCTTCTTGCTGAATTTCTGACGAATAAGTTGCACATGTTACATCGCAGTTTGAGAATATTGCCGTCAGCTGCTGTTTCAAGGACTTTTTGTATTTTATTGGAATATAATACACATTTTCAGAAAAATGTTTGGCTAACCTGTTTACATAACCAATGGGTTACGCAACCTAGTCCTACGTAACCGAACAATAGGTTACGTGAACATCGTGACCCAGAACTATTTTTGGGTTACGCAAATTTTTGAAATTTCGAGGCCTGGTGCTGCAGATTGATTTTCGCATACCATCGCATTTTATGGAGATTGCCTATATTTTTAGTGTGGCGAAACTTTCACACAAGAAATTAAGGACATTGAAGGACCTTCTACCATATAGTCCCTTCCCAAAGCCCCATCTCCATTTTATCAAGATAATTTCCACGTTCCCACTTCGAACTTCCTTTGATATATCTGGGCCCCTTCAATGTTCAAAGAACTTACAGACACGAGATGTCACCTACCTCGAAACCTTTTGAATTTCGAATGTGTGTCATAGAAGAGCGTTATTGATTTGCTGACCTACATATTTAGCTAACACCATCACCATATTAGGAGGAATGGCGCCGCTACTTGAGGATGATGTAGGTTCTGATTGGTTCGTCAATAGTTCGTAGGTGAAATTTACACCTCGGATTTTGAACACGGAGGTGACCAGGTAAATAAAGGCAGGTTCGAAGTGAGAACGTAGAAATTGGCTCGATAAAATGAAGATGCAAAGCCTGTAAATGCATTGAAACAAGAAAATTAAGTACGGTACAATATTAAGTAAGATATCCATCACATTATAGTATTCAACATTTCGTTGTTGTTTGCTCGGACATACGGGTTGTCTCTCTCTTGCCACAGCAGGTAGAGGCGCTATATTCTTTCGGCATTTTCTCAACATAATCAATTAATCATCAGATCTGAGCTATTGTGAAAACTCAGTTCAGTAATAAAAGAAATCGTGACTAGCATTTCCGACTGCATGGCATAAAACTATCGATGCCTGACTTACATAAAACATCCCTTTTGAAAATTGGGACAACCAGCCCAAATCATTGATAACATATTCAAATAGTTGGCACCATTGATTTCAATAATTTAGATGTACAAGCACCAAACAATGCACCTTTTTTCCTTTGCATGATCTGGTTATATTATTAATTACAAAAGAATAACAACAACGATGACGAATAGACCTTCGGATTAAGGGACTGTGGTTGCAAGTGGGTTCACGAGTGCCTGTACTAGCTGGTAGCCAGCAGGGATATCCCTTTAGCCAAATCATAGGGCATTCCACGCGTAAAGCTGAAGCTATAGGTTGGTGAACCTGGCTGGGAAAAATGAAGTTATCTCCAAGATAGCGAAGATCCGCTATAAATTCATTTTCTTGACGAGTGAAGTAGAAGTGGTACTTTTGATTATTTCTTGTACAAGTGAAGTAGACGGATACTTTTTGATTATTCTTGAAATGCATCTTCCCAAAGTTGGTGAACTGTCTGTGACCACACATAATTTGAATGAGATAAGTCCCATCCATGCAATGTTTAGCTGTCGGAGACCAGATTTACAAAGGACTGCATGCACAAGTAGGCCAAGAAAGCCTCCAGATGGCAAAATGACAAAATTGCTGCACAGTACCGGGCAGAAATAATTTACTGCTTTGCACTGTACCACCTCTGCCACGCTGCTTTCCTCCAGATACTGTGAGGATATGGCAACCCACTCAACAACAGAACCCATACTTGCACGTCTCCCTAAGATTACTTCACTCTGATTCTCTGTAGTGCCAGTGAATCTCGCGATTTTAATGACTCAATGAATGACATCCGAATTTCACTGACATCCAATGAATCTGCATATACATGGGAAAGATAAGGTTCAAACTCACTCACTTTGGTCTCGAATGGGTGTAAAATTTGACCCGGGAGATCTTCGGTTCCATTCTTTTTCATGTTTTTTTGGAGGGATAGACCACAGGCAATGAACCAGACTCATTTTCATGGGTCCATCTTCTAAAACACTTGGTTTGAGTTATCTAAAGCTTTTCTTTGCTGCTTTGAGGCAGTTGAAAATGTGAAATTGTTGAGAAAGTTCTCCCCCTTCCCCAAGATCCTCCGCAAATGTGCCAAAATGAACCTAGACATTCAGATTTCATCTTGACAACCCTGACATGGCATGCTTGTAATGCGGCTAACTTTGATCCTGGCTAGGCGAGTCATATCTCCAGTCCCTCCCTCCCCCTCCCTCACCTTATGAAAATGATCTGTGACTGCAACAGATCTCATTGACATTACAACAGGATCTCTTCAGAATGGATCCATCCAATTTGCAATGGGATCCATGGCAATGAGAAAAAAGATTCTTCACCTGGAATAACAAGAAGATTCATCAGAATAGCAATGAGATCCACTGAAATCATAACAAGATCCATTGAATGTCAATGAGATCCACTGAAATCATAACAAGATCCATTGAATGTCAATGAGATCCAATGCAATCATGAGATCCACTGCAATCTGATCCATTGCATGACAATGGGAGTCAGTGGAATGAGATCCACTGTATGTCAATCAGATCCACTGAAATCCTGTAAATGAGATCCATTGGTTGGAATTACAATGAGATCTACTGAATATCAATGAAATTTATCGGATGTTGAAGTGATGCATCAGGCATCACAGTAGCAGTAATCAGAAGTGTCCTCATCCCTCACTGTCAATTCTTTTGATTAATTATGAATCACAACAGTTTGCCCTCGATTTTTATGGACCACGAGAAAAGCCTGTCACAGCGGGACCAGCCAGATCTTATAAAACACAGATAAAAAATATGTCCATCTCTGGTCAGCATTTGCTCGTACAATATCACAGTACAAGGAAATACTGTCGCTTGAATTCACCGATCAAGGTAGGTTCATTGCCATCAATCTAGGCTGAAACAAACACAAACACTGTTACCAAAAATAATAATGAAATTTTAGCGAATTGAAAAATATGTATCGAGCACATGTGCCAGTAGTACAATAATGCCTCCAATAATCCAATCCCCCTATCAAAGTTCACTCGCCAGTTTTAGAGACCAAATTCAATCGGTGGTTCTAATAAACTGATCACCCTATAAAAACAATGAACTAACGAGGAAATAATGAATTATATGCATAATTTTTAACTATTGTTTCAACTTTCTGTTCTAAAAGAATTGAACCCTCCCAGATTACCCTACGTTTTTTTCTAATTATTCAGTCAGCAAAACTTAACTTCAGGCAACTGCATGTGGAGAGAAATTCTGCCAACAGTCGACACATTAGAACACAGTAATTAGAAAGTTCTTTGGAAGCGTGATGAAGTTCAACGAAATGAGAAATAAATTTGCGAATCACTTTGTTATGAACAGTATACTCACTTCAAACACTCGAGAGCTTTCTCTAGTTCCTCCCTCTTGGAGATCTTCTCTAACTGTAAAGAAAACAATAATAAACCTATCAAGATTGATCTGAATCACCCTTAGTTTTCATAATACGGTAATTCCCCTAATAATTCGATCACAGGAAGTGCCATATATAACGCTCATATCTGAAAATATTGTGCTTTTCTTGTGCATTATCGTTTAAGATGTGTTAGTTCTACAGTTTGATAGCATCACAGTATCTTTGTCATTCTTTGTTTCTTAAATAATGGAGTGAAAAGTTGCACTTCCTGTGATTGAATTATTAGGGGAATTACCGCCGTACTCTGTGATTAAATACATCATAGGTAATTGTGGGTCAAAGCGGTTTCTGGCTCTGGTCTTGCTGGTTAATCTATACGTTCAGGCCTTCAAGTGGCTCACAGTGAAAATATACGAGGAAATTTGCCCAAATATAGAAGAACTATAGGAATTTTTATATTAAAACAGAGGAAATACAAGATAGCAAGACACGTCAATAGTACACTGTATGTTCCAAACTTTAATTCGGGTGTTTAATCGAATTATTTCCACTGAATGCGGTCATAGTGGTGGTGATTGATGCTCAGTTCAACATTGAACAAGAGCCCAAGGGGCTTCAATATACGCCCGTATATCTGGAATTACATTGGTCCAAATTTCAAGGTTGCTTAATAGCCTTGATTCCAATTGGTAGCTAGCAATCCAGAGAAAGGTCTGCAATTTTGTGCTTCTGAGAATGTAACATATATCACATCTAAAATTGAATGGTAAACTAAAATGAGCTTAACTCTTGGAAACTAGTTGACCATGGAGCAAGAACTGAGAGGTCACATATCCAACACTGAAATCGACAATAGTCAAACACAAGAAAATAGTAGTTTTCCTGCAAACGGATTTCTTTCAGACGAGAGAATTTTTCATGAAGGAAGAAGAAAGTGATGAAGTAAACTATTGTTCTTGAGTTGATAAACAGGTATGAAGTTCATAAAGGACCCTCTCCCCGTTAAATTAGTAAATGTATGGTTTTTATTTCACAACAGTTCAACTAAATGTAGCTGTTTCAAACATGGGAGACAACACCACAGGACAAATGCTGTATACATTAGGGGAGAGACCTCTGAATATTCAAACCTAACACATATAGTCAGCTAAACTTGATTCAGTTTTGGGGGACTGTGACCTTGACCTTTGATAAATTGATGTATGGCCTGGACCTTGACCTTTGATAAATTGATGTATGGCTCCTCTTCACCATGCGAGTAAGGTATTTGATACCACTCCATACCTTGAAACTAGAGATATCGCATGGACAATAAATGTTAATGGATGAATGGACAGAAAGAAACATCGCATTACATGACCTCGTCTTCGACAGGCATATGAAAATGTGACTCAATGATTTGCTGATTTTGGAGTCAGTGACCTTGACCTTTGACCTAAATTTTGATACATGACACATCGTCTTCTGTCAATGTATCAGTGGGCACAAAAATTCATGATTTTTATGAATTTCATGATTTTGGGGGTCACAGTGACCTTGACGTTCGGCCTTGACCTACATTTTGGTGCGTGACACATTATGTCCCCCTAATGTATCTACTGACAGAAAAAAATAATTTTCGAAGATTTCTTGATTCTGGGGTCACTGACCTTGACTATTGACCTTGACCTAAATTTTGGTACATGACAAACCATCTCCCATAATTTCTCAATGGACACAAAAAATCATGATTTTTAACAATTTCACGATTTTTGGGTCACAGTGACCTTTGACCTACATTTTGGTATGTGACACGTCGCGTCCCCCTAATGTATCTACTGACACAAAAAAATTTTAGTTTTAATTATTTCTTGATTTTTGGGTCAGTGACCTTTGACCTTGACCTATATTTTGGTATGCGACACTTCATTTCTCCCTACTGAATCCACCAGGGCCTGAATTTTGACGCGAATCCGCGAATCGACTCGCGTAAAGATTCGCCTGCTATGTAAAATAGAGAATCTAAGTTGATTCGCCTTAAGTCCGACTCTAAAAATCTATTTATTACCCCAAAACGGGAATCGTCAGATCAAGAACGAAATTCTCTGGTACTGCTTTCGTTTTCATGCCAAGGGAAATAACTTTGTCTAATTTTTCCATCTGGATATGTGTCTTCGTTAACCATTGGCTATGGGTTACTGTGTTGACCAATCACTGAGCTCCTTAGTCCCGTGTCAACATTGCGCTTGACAACGGATTTGCACTCCTCTAGTCTTCGTAAAAATGGCGGACGGTGGGCAAAGTCGACAAGGCGACAAATTACGAGCCAAATACAAAGGCAAAATTGTCAACGACGTGCTCAGTTACGGTTTGAGCGGCACAACGTACCTGATGAAGCCGAATTTGGCACATCATGTTGAATCCGACGGGCATACAACGGGCATACAAAATGCACGGAAATCGAAACTGGCGAACCAGTGAATATTAGAAAAAAAAACTTACCAGAAACTTTCCGAGGTGCGAGAATTCTGACAAAAAATGCACTGAAGCCTTTACTATGCGCCAGCGTTTATTTACTGTCTGTCCCTGATAATATTAGATCCAAGACGTTTTTAGCGATATTTCGGAGACAATTTATTGTAGAACATTGAAACTTCACACAGTACTGAGTATATAAACTAAAAAATACTAATTTTTCCCCCACATTGGATTGAAATCTGTTAAGAATTTACGAAAATCCCCAATACCTACCATGTTATTTTGACCTGCCAATGTTATAACTTGCAGGCTTGACGTAAAAAAATAACCCACAAATCTCCCATCTAATTTTTGTTTTTTTTGGAATTTGTTGAGAACCACTGGAAGAATTTTCTTGATACTTTGCAATAAAATTATTACTTTTTAGTTCTACTGAGTGAAGTTTCAATGCCCTCCGATAACTTGTCTCCGAAATATGGCCGAAAACATCTCGGATATATTGTCTAGGACAGACAGTAAGGCGAAAAGAAAAGCCTTACGACCAATTTGCAGAACAGAGCCACCGTTACTGGATGAGTTACAGGTGTAACTGTGAAACAAAGAAAATAAAGTCTTTCTTTTTTCATGGAAATCATGTTTTTATTTCAGTTAATAGGGATGCAAGACTGTAATCAATACCAAAGATGGGAAGTACTTGATAAAATTTAAACAAATTTAAGGGGAATTTGAAACCCGAAATTTCCAAATCTCGACATGAGAATCTTGATTCTCGCAGATCCTTTATGCGAGAATCAACTTCGATTCTCCTAAAATTTAACGAAATTCAGGCCCTGTCCACTCACAAAAAATTTGAAATTTTTAATGATTTCCTGATTTTTCGGTCTCTCTGACCTTTGACCTCTGACCTCGACCTACATTTGGTATGCAACACATCATTCCCCCCTAGGGCATTCACTCACCAAAAATTAGAACTATAGATAGAAAACTGTCAATGATCAATGATTTCCTGATTTTAGGCAACAGTGACCTTTGACCTCTGACATCGACCTCAATTTTGGTACGCGACACATCGTCTCCATGTAGCGTATCCACTCACAAAAAATGCAACTGTCGATAGAAAACGTTCACAGATATAGACCGGACACTAACACTTCAGTGATTTCCTGTTTTTTAGGCCAGTGACCTTTGACCTCTGACCTTGACCTTCATTTTGGTACGCGACACACCGTCTCCCCGTAGGGTATCCACTCACCAAAAATCGACCATAGAGGTCCATGTCCCCCGCTAGCAGCACCAGTTATGGTGGATTACATCCACCATAACTGGCGCTGCTGCTGCGGGGGCCATGGACCTCTATGGTCGATTTTTTGGGGTCGATGATATCTCATATCATTGATAAGAGCAGTGGTGTAACTTTATGCTTGCCCGCTTGCCCGGGGCAACCAAAATCGGCGGGGGGCAACTGAATGTCCGATCTTGCTTGCCCGATGTGGCAAGTGGATATTCCCCTCATAAACATCGTAAAATACGGCAATTTAATTCCATGAATTTGATATCGCACAAACCTGTTTTTAACGAAATCCCTTTAGCATAATATGATCCACAGATCGTCCTTTTAATTCTCAAAGTAATGTGTTTATCGCCTATAACTTTGGCGAAGAAAAACGAAACCGGAAATGTGTTGAGTACGTACTGATTTACCTCCCTTGTTGCTGCGGAGCTCTCGCGGAAGTTGAATTGTCAGCGAAGCCGTCCTCGTGTGACTGTCGTTCAAACGCCAAATGGATGGAGAGATTTCTCGCAAATTACACGAAGAAGACAACACCTCATGTTAGCTCCGCTGAGAGAAATCAGTCATACGACAGGAGAAAACGTACGAGAGGTTTCGTGGACAGCTGGCGGGAGGAATTTCCATGGCTAGCCGAAAAATCTGTGGACGAGATTTACGACGAACAACAACAACACCATATCGGTGATATTTTAAAAACTCTTTTAAAACCAAATAATGATGGGGGCAACCAAAATTCATTTCCAGCTTGCCCTCATGGCTACCAGATTCTGATGGGGGCAACCAAAATCCATCTTCAGCTTGCCCTCATGACAACCAGGTAATTTGCTAAAGTTACACCACTGAAGAGTATGATTTGAAAATGGGAGATATCGCTGATGAGCTTAACATAATCTAATACAGCAGATGGCATCCATATTGGATTATGCACATCCATAAAACATAATACATGACTGTCCTCTCACTAAGGTCAAGGGACTCCCCAAGTTTGAAGAAGATCAGTTGAATCGTACTCCAGCTATTGTCCGGACAAGATCAAACTGTTTAAAATCCAATGAAATCCAGTATGGCCGATGGTGGCCATATTGGATTAAGCACGTCCTTGAAAAACAATCCTAATCCTCCTCTCAACAATGTCAAGGCACTCCCCAGGTAGGAAGTAGATCGGTTGAATCGTTCTCGAGTTATTGTCCAGACAAGATTCAACTGCTTACAATCCAATATGGCTGACGGCGGCCATATTAGATTACGCACATTGCTGAAAAACAATCACAACCGTCCTCTCACCAATGTCAAGGCACACACAAAGTTTGAAGTTGATCGGTTAAATCATTCACGAGTTATTGTCCGGACAAGATAATCTAAGATCCAATTGCTTATAATCCAATATGGCTGATGGCGGCATATTAGATTATGCACATTGCTGAAAAACAATCCCAACCGTCCTCTCACCAATGTCAAGGCATACCCCAAGTTTGAAGTTGATAGGTTAAATCGTTCTCAAGTTATTGTCCGGACAAGAAAATCTAAGATCGAAATGCTGATAATCCAAAATGGCTGACGGCGGCCATATTTGATTACGCACATTGCTGAAAAACAATCCCAACCGTTCTCTCACCAATGTCAAGGCACACCCCAAGTTTGAAGTTGATCGGTTAAATCGTTCACGAGTTATTGTCCGGACAAGAAAATCTAAGATCGAACTGCTTATAATCCAAAATGGCTGACGGCGGCCATATTTGATTACGCACATTGCTGAAAAACAATCCCAACCGTCCCCTCACCAATGTCAAGGCACACACCAAGTTTGAAGTTGATCGGTTAAATCGTTCACGAGTTATTGTCCGGACAAGAAAATCTAAGATCGTACTGCTTATAATCCAAAATGGCTGACGGCGGCCATATTGGATTACGCACATTGCTGAAAAACGATCCCAACCGTCCTCTCGCCAATGTCAAGGCACACCCCAAGTTTGGAGTTGATCGGTTAAATCGTTCACGAGTTATTGTCCGGACAAGAAAATCTTACGGAATTACGGACACCGGTGTTTCTAAGTCCCCCCCCCTACTAAGTAGCGGGGGACAAAAATTAGAACTGTAGATAGAAAACTGTCCCAGATATAGACCGGACACGGGGGACGGACAGACGGACGGAAACCGCCATCACATAATACGTCCGCCTTTTGGCGGGCGTATAAAAAGAGATTTTTAAATTTTATATTTAGTGAGTGAAGCGAGTTGAATGTATTTCAGAGTTTTTGAAATGTATTCCCTAATGCCAATTTGACTCATTTCAGAGCATCGTTGAAAGTCAAAATATAGGAAGGCTTTGGCTGACATGTAGGGAAATATAGGAAGGCCTGTATGTTTTGGAGAAAATAGGTACATACTTCACTGCAGATCAAGAATCAAGGGAGTCAATGTCATGTGACTATTCTGATGGCTGTTGCAGTAAGAACAGTGGGGGTAAGAATCGATGGGTGGAATAGATCAAGATATCGCGTTCACAACACAGCCATCTTGGATTACATACTACCTGAAAATCAATACCAATGGCTGTCTAACTGATGTGAAGCACCATCTCGAGTTTGAAGTCGATTGCTCACATTGTTCTCGAGATATCACGTTCACAAGATCCGAAACGGATGGAATCCAATATCGTCAATGGCAGCCATCTTGGATTATGTACCTCAGTGAAAATTAATACCAATGGCCGTCTAATTGATGTAAAGCACATTCTCAAGTTTGAAGTCGATTGGCCAAACCGTTCGAGATATCGTGTCACAAGATGTGGGATGGACAGAATCCAATATGGTCAATGGCAGCCATCTTGGATTACGTACATGTACCTCAGTGAAAACCAATACCAATGGCCGTCTAACTGATGTGAAAAGCCTTCCCAAGTTTGATAACAACTGGTTGATTTGTTTTTGAGATATCGTGTTCACAAGATGTGGAACGGAGTGAATCCAATATGGTCCATGGCAGCCATCTTGGATTACGTATCTCAGTGAAAATCAATACCAATGCCCGTCTAACTGATGCGAAGCACATTCTCAAGTCTGAAGACGATTGGTCAAACTGTTGTCGAGATATCGCGTTCACAAGATGTGGGACGGACAGAATCCAATATGGTCAATGGCAGCCATCTTGTATTATGTACCTCAGTGAAAATCAATACCAATGGCCGTCTAACTGATGTGAAGAACCTTCCCAAGTTTGAAGTCGATTGGTTGAAAAGTTCTCGAGATATCGTGTTCACAAGATCTGGGACAGATGGAATCCAATATGGTCGATGCAACCATCTTGGATTATGTACCTCCGTGAAAATCAATACCAATGGCCGTCTAACTGATGTGAAGCACCTTCTCAAGTTTGAAGTTGATTGGTCAAATTGTTCTCAAGATATCGCGTTCACAAGATGTGGGACGGACGGACGGAAGGACGGTACGAAGGACGGACGGAAGGACGGGCGGCTAGCATTTCCAAGTTCTCCCACCACTTCGTGGTGGAGGACAATAATTGTCATTGGGTACATACATGTAGATGCAGGTTACATTGCAAAGTCTAATGATCACACTTTATGAAATGGGCCAAGGGAGGCAATCTGTTTGGAGTATATATATATTAAAGCTCCATTCGCAAATCTGTTCTCGTTTTAGTCTGGAGTCTGCCGCGTTGGTTACTGAAAATACCGGAGATGGATGGGGGAAATGGTTTCTAGATTTCTTTGACTGGCAAATCATTTCTATGGGTGACTGTAGTTGCTATGAGCCCATCTACATCAGTATTAGGTCGCAAATGAAATTCATTCTGCCATGTCCGTGTCTGGGAAAAACATTTCCCCAAAGTCTGAATTTGGCACCTGTCCGTCAGTCCGACACTGGTAAAAAACCAAACGGACTGTTGGGAGTGACTGAGCAACAAGTCAGTCGGATTGGTAACAAAAAAGTTTTCAGTTCATTTTGTGAACTATTTCTCTGCATATCTCCGCATAATTTGTGAATGACGAATGAAATATATAAGGCCAAAAAAACAGAAAATATGTTTTCGGTTACCCGACCAAGTCTAAATAAATCTTGAAAATTTTCAGCAATTCCAACGAAATCACGACCATGGCAACGTTTTACGACAACAACAACAACCGTAAAGTGGAGCGCACTGTCAGCATACCGTAAAGTGTGACTGTAATTGCAGCATGGCGGCAGGTTGACGATCTTTTCAGGAATCGAGACATCAGCAACGTGATTACGCTTCAGTCGACCTGAACATGTTTACCAGCACAATTTTAAACATATTCTCCATCAACTTCGAAAGAAATCTACTGATTTTTTGGCTTGAAATGGCGTTTGTCATGTTTGTTGAAGCAGTGTTTCACGATGACATAGTCAAGTCTAGCCAACTGGGTTTGTCGTATGTGATTATCTTAACACGCGCTCAAGAAATTCAAGACTATGCACAATTATTAAAGCGAACGTGAACTCTGCGGTAAAACACTGCGGGAATTATACCCGATAGATTTAAAAAATCATGACAAATATTTTTTCTCATTTTTTTCCAATGAATGAGACCGACGCAAACATAGAAAATACCATGATTTGGAATTTCTTGGGGGCGCTGCCATGTTTATTTTTTGCAAGATTTTTATCCAATGGGAGAGCGTGAAATTCAGTTCAGGGTTCGTACACCTTAGGATGTCTGAAATTCCATGACTTTTCCATGACTTTCCATGACCAACTTCAGGAAATTCCATGACCTTTTCGGGCACACTTTCCCAGAAATGTGAAGATTTTTTACACTGAAATTCTTCATTGGTGGTGGATATCCTGCGAAGTCAATGCCATTATTTGTCTGCATGCCCTAATTTTAATATGCAAATGTTTGTTTCACGATGGTACATAGTGACTGAAGTCTATTGGTAACAAAAAAGTTTTCAATTTTGTGAACTGGGTTTGTCGAAAATATGTGATCTATCTTAAAATTTTCACGAAATCGCTGGCAAGACGAATTCGCAACATACCGTATGCAATTGCAGCATGGTGGCATTACGAAGGAATCGAACATCAGTGAACGCTTCAGTGCCTGAACATGTTTAAGCACACATATTCTGAAAGAAATCGATTTTTTGGCTTGAAATTATAAGCCCGATACATAGATCTTATGTGATTATCTTAAATCATGACAATTATATGAACTCTTTTCTCATTTTTTTCCAATGAATGAGACCGATGCAAACATAGAAAATACCATGATTTGGAATTTCTTGGGGGCGCTGCCATGTTTATTTTTTGCAAGATTTTTATCCAATGGGAGAGCGTGAAATTCAGTTGTCCCGGACATTCTCTGCGTCAAGATAACATGGCCGCATATGGTCGTTTCCATGCACTCCTCCGTTCCCAGACTAACAGAGGCAATTTTATAGATTAGCTTTGATGTAGAATACGGCCGGATTCTAGCAGATATTCTACGATGCCGGGCTGCTCTGCATTTGGCTGTCACAATGTACCAGCTAATCCCGACACGTCGCACTATCAGTGTCATCCTCGTTTGTTTGTAAGCTACGGTCTCGAATACTGCACCTCTGCGAATTGACGTGTTTTTAACCCCAGAGGCAGAAGAACTAGTGTCCGCTGACCTCACGATTCTTCAAACATGGAGGCCTCTATGTTGATCCAGTATAACGAAGTTAAAACGATTAGTACTGCTTTGAAAAAATTGTAAAAAAATATCTGATACATGATTTGGATTCTATGAGGAACAAGCTGAGTAGCTAGCAGGTCCTCCACCAAGTAGCCTGCTTGAGAGCATACAGCATATACGCTTCCAATATCTCCTTAAATATACATGTAACTTGGAAAGTTGATATGTGTATGTGGAAAGAGACGTTCATCTGGAATTGTTGAGACAATTTGAGGAGGTTTGGGAAGCAGTAATGGGTAGTGTAACACTGGAATGTAAGTCGGTAGTTGTATATGGATTTGTGGATGGTGAGGTTTATAAATCGATTAGTGGAATAGATCAAGATATCGCGTTCACAACACAGATGGGTACAATATGGGTGAGTGAAATCCATGATGGTCAATGGCAGCCATCTTGGATTACATACTACCTCAATGAAAATCAATACCAATCGCTGTCTAACTGATGTGAAGCACCGTCTCGAGTTTGAAGTTGATTGGTCAAATTGTTGTCGAGATATCACGTTCACAAGATCCGAGACGGATGGAATCCAATATCGTCAATGGCAGCCATCTTGGATTTGTACCTCAGTGAAAATCAATACCAATGGCCATCTAATTGATGTGAAGCACATTCTCAAGTTTAAAGTCGATTGGTCGAACTGTTCTCGAGATATCGCGTTCACAGGATGTGGGATGGACAGAATCCAATATGGTCAATGGCGGCCATCTTGGATTATGTACCTCAGTGAACACCAATACCAATGGCCGTCTAACTGATGTGAAAAATCTTAGTTTGTTTGATTTGTTTTTGAGATATCGTTTTAACAAGATGTGGAACGGAGTGAATCCACTATGGTCAATGGCAGCCATCTTGGATTACGTATCTCAGTGAAAATCAAAACCAATGGCCGTTCAACTGATGTGAAGCACATTCTCAAGTTTGAAGTGGATTGGTCAAACTGTTGTCGAGATATCGCGTTCACAAGATCTGGGACGGATGGAATCCAATATGGTCAATGGCAGCCATCTTGGATTACGTACCTCAGTGAAAATCAATACCAATGGCCGTCTGACTGACGTGAAGAACATTCCCAAGCTTGAAGTTGATTGGTGGAAATGTTCTTGAGATATCGTGTTCACAGGATGTGGGACGGACAGAATCCAATATGGTCAATGGCGGCCATCTTGGATTACGTACTTCGGTGAAAATCAATACCAATGGCCGTCTAACTGATGTGAAGCACCTTCCCAAGTTTGAAGTCGATTGGTCGAATTGTTCTCAAGATATCGCGTTCACAAGATGTGGGACGGACGGACGGACGGACGGAAGGACGGACGGACGGAGGGACGGACGGAAGGACGGACGGCTAGCATTTCCAAGTCCTCCCACCACTTCGTGGCGGACAAGAAGCTTTAACTGGCCATGCACGGTTCATCAGAGTTTACGTTCCCTGTCATTCCTTATTTAGTGAGCAACCAACACAGCGAACAAAATAGTCACAATCACAAATGTTCCCAGATCATCTTTTACATTTAATATTAACTGACTAATGAAAATATTTGCGGACTGGTTACATCTTTGGCTTACCAGTCTGGAGGACTGGTTCAAATTTTTCTTAAATTCGAACACTGTTCATCTGGCTCCGCCCACTCCACCTTCCAATGCCACACCAATTCTATTTTTTCATTTCACGGGCGGATTTTATTATATTCAAGATTGAAGGTAATATTGACATTATGGACAGGGCCAAATGAGCAGAAACTCATCTACCCACAGAAAGAAAGCGGCAATTTCAAATGTCCAATTCTAATTTATTTTTATTATCACTGGAGCCAGTTTTGAAAAAAGAAATCCTCCCGTGAAACGAAAGAAATAAATTGGCATGGCCTGAGTATATAACAAAATATTGTACTTTATCCCAATTACATGAAAATGAAAGTAAAAAAAAAAGTCCATGCCTCGTCACAGCCTCCTGCATACTTTCAGATCATTTTATGCAGTATAAAATTGAAACATAATGGACTGATCACTCTCAAGAAGAGCTTTTGATCACTCTCCTCAAAACTGCCAATGCAATGAAGAATGATATTGGAGAGAGTGATCTGTCTCGTATCACTCACGCAATCCAGAATTCAGGAGAGTAAATGATAATTTTTTTTTTTTTAATTATATTTAACTTTCGGGTTAATAACAGTTACTTGGTCAGTTTATATTATATTTTTTAGTTTATTTTAATTTACTTATTTTACTTCATCCAGATTCACTATAGCTGCTAATGAAGTTATGTAAAAATGAAATAGGCGCTTGAAAAAGAAGTTGTCGTCGTTGCGTTTTGGTCACGACAATGTACTGAAATTTCTTGTCTCGATACTCCAAAATGTCCAAGCCCCTAGCCAACCTACTCGATGATATTGCACATTTGCATTGTATTTATCAGCATCACTGAGAGCCAGGGAAACGTGTTAGTCCATGCTTGCGATAACATTCAGTTAATTTTGCGGTTTTGGCAACATAACTGCTGACTGGATGAATCTCGCAAGTTTCTCTTCCCCTACATGTCGTTCCAGGCCACATAACACTTGTCGGTCGTCATCGCTGGATTCCTCGCTGTCATAATCCAACATATACGACTCCTTGCTGAAGAAATCTATCAATAATAAGCCTCGTCCGTTTTGAAACCTTGCCGCTTTGCGATTCTCTCAGAGAGTAAAACCCAGGAAACTAATTATACAGCCGAAGTCCCAATTGCCAATAATGAATGGTGGAAGCGATTTACGTGTGCAATCCCATTCCCGTATGTTAACCCTTTTGTCTGTTAAGTCGCTGACCACGTGCTATGGACAGAGTCATTTATCCCTCTGACTGCAATCTTGTTGGGTTGTACGATACTGGTTGACAGCACACTATTATAATTACGTAACCATTTTGCGAAACCAATTGGTTACGTAAAAATTAACATCATAACCGAACAATACATGTAGGTTACCGTAACCGATTTTTCGGTTACATCAATGAACCAATTTTCGAGGCCTCAAGAGTGAAGAAATGAGTGATTTCCACTATCATGACTAAAGTTAATCCCTTGACAATGCTGTCTGATCTCGATGACAGCAGGCGGTGCACTGACACCTGGTTCGCCACTTGAACTCCAGTTCATCATTCAGAGTGCTTACCCAAGTCTTTAACCCAGAATATATGTTAAATCGAAGATAATCATAACTAGCATATTTTCGACTTGAGTTATCACAAATGTAAGCTTGTTGGTCCTTTCTTGGGCATGTTGGGATGGTAGAAATATTTTATCCATATCAAATTTACACCAATTATCAACAGGGATTCATAGAAGTCCAAATTTTTTCTACCCAAATTAAAATATTGAGTTCTTTTTATGCTCAAATTGAGTTTTTTCAAGTTTTTACGGCCCACCCACAAGTTGATATTGAGTTTTTGAATGTTTTTACCACCCTACCAATTAAGATATTAACAAATAGTTTCTGTAGTACTAAGGTGAGCTACAAAAACTGTCCAATGCGTCTGGCACACTTCACCTCTGACATGTCTGATACAGATTTTCACTGTAAAATCCAAATATAATTAAACATGATAAATAACTCACCCAGGTGAAGCTGGTAACGTGTTTTATAATGAAATAACGAAATAAAATTTGAAAAAGTTTTCTATGGGTAAGTGTCTAACTTGACAGATAAAATGGAGAGATTAAATAGGGACATTAATTAAAAACATTGTTTGATAGAAAAGAACCTTGTTGATCCAGTCTAGTCCACTGGTACTATAAGGACTATGTGAAGAAAAATAAACAAAGCTAAAAATATCGATTCCAAGCCCATGGTAATGTTTGTAGGAAATCAAACTTTTTTGTTCTCAACTTGATTATTTGATATAACAAAGTTATCTCCCTTGGACTTCGTGTTTCAACTTTTTAGAGACAACAACAGCGGTAAGAGATCACAAACTATCATAAACATTCAAAGATATTAGCCGAGATCGCCATTACAAATCTAGGGTACCTGGGCATGCGCACAAGGCGAGGTCACGAAAGGTCACTTGTACCAACGGCCGCATCCTGGCCAGGTTGAAAGTGGGTCATATCTCGGGAAAAGTACTTTTTCTGTGGAACTAAATTGTGTTCAGGGTGAATAAATATCCGGAGCCGTTCTTTCGCCTATCTGGCGGTAGTCCATGAGATTTTTTAATGATTTTACGTACAGTTGCACAAAATATCAACTGTTTTCCAACACTCGGCCTATCTCTCTAACGTTAAAAACTTCCGACTTGGTACAAACAGGAAGTTCACGAAAAGCTGCGCACACGCTGCGCAGTTGCAAAAAAATGAAATGGCGAAAGAGTCTGATATAACGCTTGCAAGAGACGCTATAAATCCTTACATCATCAGCGGATTTTCACGTAAGATGTAGCAGCTGTCATGCAGAATGATGTCTTGAACTCGGACTTCTTTACGTCCATCGCATGGTCGCCGTCGAACTTTAGAACAAAGGAACTGTCAACAAATCCCGCCACCTCTGGTCTCGTGGAGCTATATTTAACTCGGCCCCGATAATTTCTTGATGCTCATTGGCTAACGAATTCTGATTAGGTGATGTCATTGAATCGGCAATTCCCGGTCCCGAAAATTAATCTCCGAAACCGTATTTTTTGCCTCCGTCGAGTATGGATAGTAACTGAGAGCCCATGGTGAGGTATAATCGGCAAGAAAGACGGAAATTATATCTAGAACTGGGAATCCCCAAACGTTCGAAGACAAATTGTCGAAGGATCGGCGATGATTTTCAGATTTTCACATCACTGAAATAATTTGCACCATTTCCAGTATTGAGTTTTCGTCAAAAACATTGAGTATTTCTTGTCCAAAACGTACACTTTTGAGTTTTTTGCTGTCTATATTCAGTTTTTGACATTTTTTTTCTACCGTTTAACGGTAGTAAAAACGGACGTCAATGAATCCCTGATCAATAGTTGAAAACTCCGCTCCATGATAGAAGCATAGAGGATAGATCATGAGAACAACCCAAAGCTCACTGTGGCCCACGTGCTGCGCACAAGTGTCAGCAACACCGGAGCAAGACAGCATTTTCCAGGGAAGATGGGAGGGGGGATTTGGCTCAATGTCACATTCAAGGTTGAGTCACTCATACGGTGACAGTCGGATTGGTTGGTGGAGGAAGCCAGAGTACCCGGAGAGAACCACCACCCTTCGGCAAGTAAGATTAATGTGGGAATCTGCAATTCCAATTTTATCCACAAACCGATGCAAAACCTGGATTTCTCCTGCATTTGAACTGACCAATGAGATGCTATAAAACTGAGAGTACCTCCTCATTGGTGAGATTAGCACCAGTGTCTTGTTTATCTTCAAGGCCTTGGATCTGTCGGAGTTTCTTCTGTAACTTTTTTGCTTCCCTTTTCTTAGCATCAACATTCTTCTGTCAAAAACAAGGCAGATATTACACATTTTGGCTTTGCACTTAAACATGTTAAAAAGCTTTAACCCCAAAAGCTGATGTACATGTCAGTAGCTACATGTAATCTGCACAACTACTAGCTTTAATCCCAAACTGGATATTTTGGTGAATCAATCGACTTCCTGTGTCGTTACCTCTGTTGAACAATCTCGTACATTTCATCCCCTGTGCTTGTTTTGAATTAGCATGTCAGTATCCCAAGCCTGCAGTTTTTGCTTTGACTTCCGATGTTGAATTCTGACCAACATCAAAGTAGTTTGGCCAACGACGAAATTCAGATCTATCACATCTTATACCTCGCTGATTGGTTTGATTTAGAGGGAACCCCTTGGTCTACTGATACCCAAAACTGCTCTGGGTAACTAAACCAGCCCGTGTATCCATCCGAACAGATCAATCGATACACTGGCTCGCGAGGATGGAAATGAGTGTGCAGGCAAATGTTTTTGAATTGTCTCTTTTGCTTTACAGTTTGCATTTTTTTGTAACCTGTTAACTGCTGGTAGCTGTCCACATGAACTATCTGGTGTGAAGATGAAAAATCTACTAGTCTGTTCTTGAGTCACATGTACTCAAACAGGTTAGGGGGATCACACTCTCTAAAACGGAGGCAAAGAGGACTGTTTTTGCTCAATAACTTTTGATTCCTAATTACCCAATGCTTCCAAACTTCAGGCGCATTAATTTATCTATTGTTCCATGTCCTAAAATTAATTTGCCATTTGAAAAAACAGTCAATGTTGTTGAACCCTTTTAACACAACAGGCTTGTGGCCTATTTAGATAATGTATATACATGAAAACTCTTGGGTTCAAAGGGTTAAACAGCAGGACAGATGTTTGTCGTATTATTATGCAAATTAGATGACTTTTTTTTACTACCATTTGATGCGGACATATATGTCTATGTGCGACTTGAGAGGATTTTGCTGAATTCATTATGTGACCGGATTTTATATTGAGCAAATCTTTTTTACTTTACCTCCATTTTAGAGAGCGGGATTGCCCTAACCTGTTGAAGAGTCAGCATTCAACAATACTACAGTGTATTTCCTCAAATGAAAAAAGTCAATGTTCAAAAACGTTATTTTGGCAAAACATTATTTCGAGAGATATATGTGTACAGAGAGGTTGACGCAGCAAAAAACAAAGATGCGGTGACGAAAGTTGAGCTAGAAATTTATGTTATTCAGCCTACATGGCCTAATAAGGAACTCACCTCGGTAAGTGATGAGGATGAGTCTTCATCCTGACTCTCTGAGGAGGACACCATCACAGCACTGCCTGGAGCGAATTGAGACTCTGAAAATATACCCATCATGCACCAGTCTTAAAATGATATGTAATCAGCTGGTCTATGTACATAGGATACTGTATTTCTTCTAATTATTCAGATGACAAAACTACTTCAGGCCTAAATATACAAGAGCTGACACAGCTCTGTAATACAGAAGTTTTACCAGCATGGTCAGAGTATCTGCCCCTGTCTGATAGTGAATTGTTGAGTCGGACAGGAAAAACCATAATGTATTGCTCTTGCCATAACACCATATTGGGACGTTGTGCGATAGTCGGACAAATGACATTACGCTTTATGTGACGCCGCGAGCATAACAATAGTAAGGGTGAGTGAGTAGGATATAATGTCGTTCTCCACAGCATTACAACAGTAAATGTCAGCATGAACTTAACATACAGATATCTCCAAATACAAATTAAGCAACTTCTTGGAATTGCCATTTGCACAATTTATTAGACTGTTATCATGACACCCAACTCTTTTAATGCTATCGAGTCACAAAGTACAGGCATCCCTCTTTGTATCATGGCTGTTCCATTTAAAAAGGTATGGGAGAGGCGGAAGGCAGCTTTGAATTATACCCCACCACCCATAGAAATTTTATTGGCTTTCCCAATGTTGTAACATGGATTGAAGAGAATTTCCTTCGATGATCCATCATCCTCGCTAAAACCAGGGGTATCTCCATCATATATACCCCTGGTCCACTTGGACACTGTATCGCGATCAACGACAACACAGCTCTAGGTAGATGTCAGCCAATCAGCAAAAGCAACATCCTGCACATATTGACCAATCAGATCACTTGTTCACCGGGACCATGGCGACCGTGACAACAGATTCGAAAAGACCATAGCTTGTGCGATAGCCGGTGGCATATGAACACACACATTTTCAACAACCATGAACATTAATGAATATAAAGCAAAATCTATTCGAAGAGAAAACAAACCCATTCATCTACCATCAAACAACCAATGAGCCAGGCAAATGTAGGAAACACTGAAGGCTCTCCTCGATGTCAGTGTATCCGACCTCACCTTCCCACTGAAGGACTTGAATTTGGTGAAATAACGCACTGATTTCTATAAAATTTCACTATCTTTCCATTAATACATGTACTTTCTTGTTATGCGTGCTTGGATTAAATATTTTACATTCGCTATCAGCGAATAGTTTAGCAATGAAAGTTAAACCCTAACGTAATTTACCATCAGGCTAGCGCAGTTTTTGCAGGTCACGTAACTGGAATGTGGGCGGAACGCGGTCTGCTATGCAAGATAGTCAAGGGTTCGCCTTCGGCTCACAAAAGCCTTGACGTCGTGAAGATGATGACCCATAGAACAATATATTGAGAGCCTTCCAGCCCTCAGCCACATTCTTTATTATAAACAATTAGCTGTTAAAATAAAATGAGAAGGAGTTTAAATTTGTGCCTGTAAACTACATCATTATAATCAGTATTGTCTTGTAATAATGTCATTATTGAAGAGTTAGTTCCAAAAATAAAAGATTGCTTATGAGGAAATTATCTTTTTTCTTTCAAAACATGTTTTCTCCATCAAGCACTGTGAACATACCGTATGCCTTGGCACGACCCATACCACGGCCCATCGCCAGTGCCATTAGGACAGCAGCTCCATCAGCAGAGTTGTCTCCCCCTGTTCCAATAAAATTATTCAAACATGAACAACCATATTCCTCAAGCCCTAACAATGTACTTTATCAGCCTTTCAGGGATGAGAGTGCAACACAACAGAAATATCTGAAAACAGCTGAAAATACCTCACCTTCTCACAATATTTGCATATTTTTAACTTTCATGCCAAAATCAGAATGTTTCAGAAATGAAACTTGCAGGAAAAGATGAAATCAGATGCAAATCTGAAATTTCTCATCGCTGGTCTCGAAGGTAATGAGATGTCGTTATGATTCATCCCACATCCAAAGAAGAAAAGATTGTTCTAACACATTGCTGAACACAAGTGGTGTGTCCACAGGAACACATATGCCCTATGAAGTACACAGTAAGAGGAGCAGCATTATATCTAATATTTACAATGCAAAATTATCAAGACTAATTTGAACCCAACCATATACAGTTTGTAAACATAGGTTTAGGGTATATTCTGCACTGCAATCAGGTAGTGACCTCGAGTTTTGACTTTCTCACTCAATAGACTTCTTTGCATCTATATACATGAGTTTGTGAAGAATGACAATTCGGAACTCGAGATAACACGCAGACAAGATTACATGACCTTGACCCCAAAAGCAATAGACGTCTTCAGATATGCATGGGCATCGCGCCCGCGACAAGTGGGATCATTATTTTAGCAGCTCTCTAAATGTCGAGACCTATACATACAACACAGTGGACATGAAGAAAATCTCTTATCACAGGGATATATATTGTATACCTGGACGGGTTTGAGTGCTCTGGCCTGGGGCAGTCTGCCCAGGGACTCCCGCCATGCCCCGCCCTCGACCTACACCTGCCATACTCAACGAGTATGCAAATATACTGGATGGTTTGGGGGCAGGCTTGGGCAGCTGCTGCTGTGCCTGTTGATAAACCATTGGGGTGCTCTGAGGGGCTCGTATTCGCTCATTCTGGGGCTCCTGCTGGGGCTGGAGATTGGCCGCACTTTCGATGAACCTGAAAGCAGATGAAAAGAATGGGGGCTAAAGTGGTCAAAATTTACACCTGTTTACCTGTCCCTTACAAGTTTTGAAAGAGACAGAGAAATAAAGTACCCGTCTCCAGTGACAGGTAGCCAATAATTTTTTTCTTGTTTGTGTGTGTTCAAATATATGTCTGACAAACTTCATTCAATACAGCTGTCAATTAGTGCATGGAAACGAGGTGTAATTAATCTATAGTAGCTTGGAACATGTAGCTTCGTCATTAACCTTAAATTACATATACTTGACAAATTCAAACGATCGCATGTTCAGGTAATTCTTAAAGATGACAAGTAAACTTTCTGTATTTATTGTCAAAATGGAGTCTGAAGAGTAATCAACACAAGGCAGCCGACGCAAGTTCTCGGAGACAGGAGCTACTGTAAACGGAGTTACATGTACTCACCCCGAATTACAATCGACAGCGGTGGATGGGGAAAATATCGGGCGACCATGGGACCTTGATCGGTCATTTTCATTGAACGATTTTGTCTGAAGTGGAATAATGCTGTTTACACAGCTTTACCAGTGTAACTGTGGACCTTCCAACAGGATATTTGACACAGAGAAAGTTGGCCATATACATGCAGGACTGTTGTCAGCCTGGACTGTGAAGCATTACCTTGTGCCTGTTTAGTGCATCCATAGATGGGGGGATTATTCAGTTCTATGGTATATGGTCAGGGTTAGATCTAGGGTCTCACAGCGTCCGTGAAACGGACACAGGTACAAAATCAAATGAATTAAAATGAATATGTTTTTGCAAAATATCAAATGATTTTTTTCAAAAATCAAATGATGTTTTTTTACGATGTTTGAAAGCCGTAAACCTGGACGAGTGTGTGTCAACTCGCGTTAGACAACTTATGGCAAGGGAGACAACTATGCATCTATCCGTTGATAAGCTTGGCCACTAGGGGCGCGATAGTTTTCGTTCTCCAGGCAGAGGTCTATACTATGAATGAAGTCGGAAATATGTACGTCTGTGAGTGTCTGGAGAGCTAGGCAGCGCACGTGCGTTCTCGCGTTGTATCTGCAATGACAAGCCGTCATGGCGGGACAGAAAGGTCGGTCTGGGGGAAATACGAAGGGTAGCGGCCGCACAAGAGGATGCGGTGTATTGGCTGGACATTTGAAAAAAAAATAAAGGAAGATGAAGGGTCTGACTGCCACAAAGTCGACGTTCTCTTTGCTCGATGCTGTGCTGCCGGTATTGAAAACACAGGTCAAGCAGATGTTGAACACGACATGGAAAATGATGCAGGCATCGAATCTGGGACAAATTTAATGTTCAACCCGTTTAGGCAGTCGAGGTGGGAAGAGAATTAGCTTCGAATGATATACAGCATGGTATAAAAATACTGTACAGAGGAATCTATTCAATAGAAATTTTTAAAGCAGCAGCTGTAAATAATTTTAAAAGCAGATGATCATATTAAACAAGAAGTAAAATGTGCATGATATGCTTGTCTGATCGACAAGACATGTGCAGCCAGGAATCGGTTAGAATGCTTCTAAGAGCATCAAGGGTCCCAGAGTTTCTCGGCGCCTAGGCGGCCCCTGAGCCCTAGTCTAATCAGCAAAAAGGTTAGTTGTTATTAGTTTAGTCAAAGTTGACATCATGGTATAGTATCAATCTGACAGCACGTGGAGTAAATGATCTGGAAATTCATGCATCAAGTCCCTGCTCAACTTGGTCATTTTGAAACACAAGCAAGATCAGCCTGAATATGGTGAAAATTTGGAAAAAAAAGAAGTAAATTGTTCATTATCTACAGGTATCTGACAAGACATTTAAATAGCCAGAAATGGGCTCGAATGCTCCTGAGAGCATCTAAGACCCCAGAGCTTCCAGGCGCCTAGGCGGCCCCTGGACCCCGGCCTATACGCTACGCCTCGCTGCGCTCGGCATTATTTTTTTCAAATAAGGACACTACTTCAAATTCCGGGATATAACCCTGATGGTGTATGCGCGGTGGGTGGTAAATTGAGGTCAGAGCAGTCATCAGAAGCAAAGAGAATATTTGCAGGCAGATTTTAAAATTTAGGAACTCCTCGGCCTGGCAATGCTGATGTTACATGTAAGTTCAGGCCCTGTGGCTATTTTAGCATGTCTGAGAAGGAGTTGTTTGGATGGATATACATGCAGACTAACCCGTTTTGCTGTGGATTGATGAGGTACTGTTCGAAGGCTTTTTTCTCAGCTCTCGTCATTCTGAAAATGAAAGTGAAAGAAAATTATGCACTGTATGACCATGATTACTGGCATGGAGTTTGATATCAAAATTCTCCAGTCATATCATAGACTGATGTGATGGGATAACAATATGTCAACTTAATCTTTACATAGTTTTTTCTGTGTGTTTTCATGCAAAGTGTGCAGGGGGTATATGCTTATGGAAGAACCTTCAGCCTTCTCGTAAAGGGACATATGACTGATACCCAGATGAAAGCTATTCCTTTCACGTGTGCATGACAGTCCAGTCCACCACCCATGTTTAGACCAATCAAACTTCAAAAAGCTGCCGTGTTACCGCAAATGGTTTTCATACATGGACGATATTTCTGAATCCCTTTAAAACAAGTCAACAGAACGTCAGTGCTCGCGAATTAGCTCGCCCAACATCCCGGGGAACATGAAAAATATTTCGGGGAGATTTGAGAGGAGGTGATCCGATTTGCAAGTTTAAATTATTTCAGGATTATCTCCCATGGGTTCAAAATTCTATCTGACACCCCACTTTGGGGTTGACTTGTCCAACGTCACTCAAACAACAGAGCTAGACAAATGGCTCAGTATTGAACCACCAGCTCCAACTGAAAGTCTTAAGTCTACTAAGGGGTACGAGAAAAATAGAAAGAGAAATTTCTCGCGATCATGGTCAAAGGAAATCTTCTGGCTGAAATATGACAGCATAAAGGGGAGATGTTTTGCTGTGTGTGTAGGGACAATGAAGAACATGCCGACAAAATTAACCATTTCGTCTGGGGACTAAACTTTTTAGGGAAGGTCCTATAAAAAGACGCGACAGGTCTGCATTCTAGTCATTTTTAATGTTTGATATTCAAAATATTATATCCAGAGTACAGTCTATTTTATAACAATAAAAAATTGTGTAATTGATAAGGGCCAACACTAACAATTCTTTAGTGAGATTTATTTCAGGGTAAAATTACCAAAGTCTACCAGTATCAATATTTTACATCTAATTGCAGGTCTTATGCTGGTAGATTAATTTTTTTCAGGCACTTTGAATAAAATCTGGGCAATCAAATTTTCTCGAGTGGTTGCCTGAAGGGCAATCTAAATTATCAGTATCTTGCGAGCCCTGAATGTTGGTCAGTTTCTCCATAAAAGATCTTGACATACATGTACAAACTTATTTGTTTTTCACAGGAGTACACATGTATGTACGCCCACCATGAATAATTCGGTACAGGGCCAAAATAAAAATATAATTAAGGAAAAAGTTTTTTTCAGATTTTTTTTTTCAATCGAATTAAAATTATGAAGAAATTATTCCCACTGGAGGATCAAGAGTACCACAAACATGGCCACCACCATAATGACAACATACATTCTCCATACATCAGTTAGTGTTGATTTATAATGGCCAGTACTATGCAGAAGGACTGTACTGTTAAGGAGAGCTGGAGAGTTAACCACGTTCTCACAGCAGCACATTTAAGTTCTTCCTGCAGCTACATGTACATGATATATGGTGGCTATATATAAGCAAAGCATGAAGTCCCCTAGGAACAAGGTCTGCCATAAACCACTTCTGTATCTTTTCGGAAAAGTCTGCCATATCTTCAGCCATGAGGTAAAATAATAACAGATGACTCAGGGTTCTGTCCAGAAATTATTCAGTGCCAGGCAACAGAGGGAGCAAGGCGACCAATCGAAAGGAGCGAAGCGACCGAGTGGGGGATAGTCTGATCCCACCTCTCGGCCATAGGCTATTTTTCTAAATTAGCGTACGTAGGTTATGGTGCTCTGTCAGAGCAGTTAAGAAGTAAATGTTTCTAGTCCTAAATAAGACAGGAAACTGGAGAAAAAACCCCCCACAAATTTGAAATGAGAAAGGTCAACATCACAGAGATTTGTTAGAATAAAAGAATCAAATCAGTCATCAGTAGGGAGTCATTCTCTAATAGTAGCAGACGACATAACAACCTCCGTTCCATGTCAAATGGTTTGCTTCCTTCAAGCATCGTGGCATATACAGCTCGCCCGACGCGAGATTCTGGGATTTTGCTTGCCTTCCTCAATACCACTGGTTAACAGTGATCAGCATGATCACGAGGGTTCCCGAATATAAAATAATTTGCGACAACTCGAACAATTTACAGCACATGTCCAGGAAGCGTGGACCAGAGAAAACATGGTGGAGCTACCTGGAAACGTATAATGCCGACATAGTTATGCAAGTACCAAAATATTATTTGAACTAAGTTGCATAGGAATGAGCTATACAAATTTGATATGAACAACACCACATGGGAACATCTCACATCATGGATTTGTCAGCTTGACCCATTTTCTCGGCCTCGAGCCACCTTCCAACTTATTATATTTACGTTGTCGGGAATTACCGGGATCTCTGTATGCACACAAACAGACTTGAGATATAAAGAGGGTCGGACCCACTTACGCCAGAATGGATCTGTTTTCAATCAGATGGCATTCATGCAGAGTTGGATCTTACCCAGTGGTATCTTTAATCCTCCTTGGGTTGTAGAGGATGCTTGGCTCCACACCAATTCTGGGGTTATCCAGCGTTTCTGCAACAATATGATGGAGGAACAGTTAATGACAGCGAATTGAGTGATTATATATCAGGCAGTAATCCAGCACGATTTTGGTACGACTATAACGGTATAGGCACTCACACTCTTGGGCCCGAATGAAAATTCACCAACAGAAACCACACAACAAATTAAACGATATTAACAAGCTGATTTCACCAGTCAAAAAAAGCCTTGATATACAAATGTATCAGATCACAGGTTTTGTTCAGAAGAAATTATTAATATACACGAAATGTCACTGATCTCGAACCCATTTGAATTTTGGGATCTGTCATATGAGTGGGTTGTTGATTGTCTGTCTTATGTATCAGGCCAAATCTACCGTCATCCTTGGAAGAATGGCGTAACTAAACTGACAGAATAAGTCACCCTACACACAGTCATTGGGTATGTTCTGATTGGCTCATCTATGGTATGTAGATGAAATTTACACCTTGCATTTTGAATGCTTTCCAATCTATATCTACTCTGCCTATAGCAACTAGAGGACTTTTCAGGCTACGCAATTATTCTGCTTCCATATTTGATTTGCCATGCAGTGAGTCAAGGACGTCCGAGTTTCTGAGCTTTTTGTACAAACTAGGATGTTACATGTTACATCCAATCACCAGGGCCTTAGGCCTCCCCAATTTGGGCACAACCACCATTCTGTGGATCGAATTGTTTTTAGGTGCCCAAATTTGCGAATATATTCAAAGTCTTTAAATTCCGGCAAAATAGATAGGCTTTGACTTAAATAGGACACTTAATTGATGAGGAATTATCCATAGCACACTTAATTGATGAGGATCCATGAACATATTCCAATGCAAGATTTTTTTTTATTTATTTCTTCATTTTTTTTGTCTCTCTAATTTGGGTGCATCCTAATTTGGACGAAGCATTTAATGCCGCGATATACCTCACTTTTCCTCAACAGAACCTCACCCGTCATCAACAATACCTCACCTTCCATCACCAGTACCTCACCTTTCACCACAGTATCTAACCTTCCATCAACATTACCTCACCTTTCAACAGTACCTCACCTTTCATCAACAGTCATGACAGTACCTCACCTTTCATCAAGTCATGACAGTACCTCACCTTTCATCAAGTCATGACAGTACCTCACCTTTCATCAACAGTCATGACAGTACCTCACCTTTCATCAAGTCATGACAGTACCCCACCTTTTAACAACAATCCATCACCTTTCAACAACAATGTCTCTTCATCAACATTAACTCACCTTCCACCAACAATATCTCAACTTTCATCAACAATACCACACCTTTCATCAACAGTATGTCACCTTTCATTAAAAGCACCTCACCTTTCATCAATTATACTTCAAATTTCACCAACAATACCTCACCTTCATCAACAATATCTCATCACTTCTCATCAACAATACCTCTTCAACAACAGTAACTCACCTTTCGACAAAAGTACACCTTTCATCAACAGTAACTCTCATTTAATCAACAAAACCTCACCTTTCATCAAAAGTACCTCGCCTTTCATCAACAGTACCTTGCCTTTCATCAACAGTACCTCACCTTTCACCAACAGTAACTCTCCTTTCATCAACAATACCTCACCTTTCATCAAAAGTACCTCGCCTTTCATCAACAGTACCTTGCCTTTCATCAACAGTACCTCACCTTTCACCAACAGTAACTCTCCTTTCATCAAAATACCTTACCTTTCATCAAAAGTACCTCGCCTTTCCTCAACAGTACCTCGCCTTTTATCAACAGTACCTCGCCTTTCACCAACAAAACCTCAACCTTCATCAACAATACCTCACCTAAGTCCCAGTTTTCTGTGGGTTCTGGCATTTTGAAGTCGTAATGGTAGCTTGGAACATCTGTACAACCTTTGTAATTGTCCGAATCTCCATCATGTCCGTTGTTCCGCGATTGTTCTGTGATAAGAAATCCACAAAGACATATTTTGTTAAGAAATGTCTAAATGTCCAACAGAACCAGTGTTATCATTGGTGGACTGCTATCCACTCACAAGGCTTGTTTTTCCATGGGAATCCGATTGCCATCAGCACTCCGACAAAATAATTTGTAAAATATTAGCAATTTGTACGTAAATTTTTTTTTTTTTATTCAATAGTTTGTTTACACAGGAGTTGGATATAATCTACTCTACATTGCATATAACTGTCATCAAATACATTTTTGGTACAGTCGAATAATGTGGTGAATAATCCTCTAGGTGATCTATTTCTTGGGCTTGCCGAGCTAAGTGGAGCCAACATTATTGATCAGAAATCCTTCTATTGGAGACCATTTAGTGTTAAATGGTTCCCTTTTCATGTTACAAACCGCAATATATTTTTCTAATAGATAATTACTTCGTATACAATTTTTTAGTCCAAGAAAATCCGGTTTTGTACCCAGGCATCTGGTTTTATAAATATATTTTTTTGCTAAAATTTGTATGTAAATGATAGCATCAAATTCCCGTGGATCCCCATAGAGCTGAGTTGCGCGAATCTATTTGGATTCCCATGAATTTTGATGAGAAACAAGGACTGACCCACAATATTTTTCATTTTCCACATAATATTCTGGTCCAGAGCCAGATGCGCAGGAGGTACTGATTCGGGAAATCATGCTAACCGGAACGAGTGGACCTACAAAAGGATAAGGTGAAGGTCGGTCATTTTTAAATAGAGGTCTCTGGTGCATTGACGATTTGGGGCATTTAATATGGCGTTACATTGTGTTGAATAGATATTCTTTTAATATCATACGATTTTTGCTGAGGCAACCCTCACAATTCGCCAAATGCAGCATTTGACAATTGCTGAGGTAATGCATGGCATCAGTTCATCTCAGCTTCTGACCTTTCACCAGATGCATACGTGGTATGAAATTAGAATGCCTGGTTATAATCCTTCTTGGCATCTTGTGTCCACAGGCATACAGACAGACAGACAGAAAGATGAGGAGGACAATGACAATACACTTCGGAATTTTCCTGACATGCCTGAGGGGTAACAAAAAGCTACTTACCATAAAGAATATCTGCTGCTATACGTGCTTTGTCAGGACATATACTAACATGGTACCGTAACTCTGGCTTGGGCATCTCATGTTTGGCATTGAAGGGGCAAACGTGAAACTCTGCTCCGGCAAATTGCTGTCAAAAGTGAAAGTATATCAATGTACAAGTTAACAGAAGCACACATGATGTAGTAGGACATGTAGGATGACCGAAAACATTGTCTCGTGACATGAATGTTTGTTTCGACTCCCACTAAACACATGGAGTTGTACTTCATTCGTGTTATACTGACTATTTTCATCTTTGATGGAAAATGTACTCTTTGTAGTAGGAATTATTTGGTACACCTTTACCTATGGTACATACATATACATGTAGCTTGTGAGGCTAAAGCATGGACCTTCATCGGTATAATTCAGTGTTCATGTGAGTCAGGATTTAGGAATTCACCAGAATATCAAATACCTGCATGCGCGATAAGCTCATAAATACATGCTCTACGTGCAGGAAGTCAAACGTTTATGTGGTCCAGGCATTGCCAGAGATGATACTGGAGCAATTGGAGCGATACGTAAGCTAAGAGATTGGAAAAATTGACGATGTCTGGTGACTAAAAAGCAACCAAATGACTCAACACCTAACATTCAGGCCAGAGAATTCAGTGGATTCTCGGATGTAGCCTTAGTATCTCAGCCACGCTTTGTCCATCTGTCTCAGAAAACAATAAACCTACATACATTTGTTGAAAGACATGTACAGAAGGCGAGCCTAGGGACCGACAGTCCAGGCCATTCTAAAAAAAAATGTGTTTACTGTAACGCAATTTGAAAGAGGTGGGTAGGTAGTCGCATTCAATTTCAAATGCTCGCGATGAGTCCAGGCGACATGCCTTGCTACAAACCAAACTGGTGCTGTCGGATACATCCGACAAACAAGCTAGAACATCTCTTAACGTTTTCGATGAGCAAAACGTTTTTTATCACAAAATCCACGTTCAAAATGACAGACACTGACACGACAACGTCCGTGTCGGCCATTTTGATGGCCTTCACCAGCAGCGCCACCAGCGACAGAGTGAACTCCCCTTGCGGGATGCGCGAGAAGTTATTCATTACATCTTTATAGGTTCGCGGAAACGTTAAAAAAAATATGCCAGACAATTTTTTTTGGCGCAGCTACATTTTTTTGGGGTCGGTCGGGTTACGGTAAACGTAAATAATATTTTGAATGGCCTCACCAGCAGAATCCTACCATATACAGGTAATAAATTGGAGCGATATGCAAGAGATGGGAAAAATTGACGACGTCTGGCGACTAAAAAGCAACCAGATGACTCTACAGGAAAGCATTCGTCAACACCCAACATTCAGACCCAAGAATTCAGTGGATTCTTGGATGTAGCCTTAGTATCTCAGCCACGCTTTGTCCATCTGTCCCAGACAGGTAATTTTCATAAACTGTGCATCAACACAATTTTTTTTTTTCTAATACGAAAACTGAACCGAACTGTAACTGAAACAAAATGCAAAACTAAATGATAAATGAAACAACTAAACAAAACTGAAAGGAACAAAATGTAAAGATAGTGCCACGGCACTGTAGCTCATCTGGCTGTAACTGGAGAAAGTAGCTGTGAGAAATTTTTACTAAAGAACTGCAACAGATAGTTTCTAACTTGTGTTGTCCCCCCTGACCATTAAATGATCGATGCAGTTATTTCCTGAGATTTTATGATAAAGTTTCATGGGAAAATCAAGATGCGGCCATATTGGATTTTCGAAATGGACCAAAAAAGGTATCTTGCACAACTGGACCACAAGGGGAACCTGTGCATCAAGATCCATGCAGTAATTTCCTGAGAATTCACGATAACAAAATTTCATGGGGAAATCCAAGATGGCTGTGTATCAAAATTAAGAAAGATCAATGCAGTACATGTAGTTCCTGAGAAATCGCGATCGCATTGGATTTTCGAATCAAAGAAGAAAAGGTATCTTGCACAGCTAGACCCCAAGGGGAACCTGTGTACCAACTTTGAGAAAGATCCATGCAGTGCTTCCTGAGAAATCATGATAACGAAGTTTCATAGGGAAATTCCAGATGGCCGCCTGGTGGCCATATTGGATTTTTGAATCAGAGCAGAAAAGATATCTTGCACAACTAGACGCCAAGGGGAATCTGTGTACCAAATTTGAGAAAGATCCATGTAGCAGTTCCTGAGAAATCGTGATAACAAGGTTTCACCTGGAAATCCAAGATGGCTACCTGGTGTCCATATTGGATTTTTGAATCAGACCACAAAAGGTATCTTGCACAACTAGACCCCAAGGGGAACCTGTGTACCAAATTTGAGAAAGCTCCATGCAGTACTAAGTGAGAAATCACAATAACGAAGTTTCATAGGGAAATCCAAGATGGCCGCCTGATGGCCATATTGGAATTTTCAATCAGATCACAAAAGGTATCTTGCACAACTAGACCCCAAAGGGGAACCTGTGTACCAAATTTGAGAAAGATCTATGCAGTAGTTCCTGAGAAATCGCGATAACAATGTTTCATCGGAAAATCCAAGATGGCCCCCTGGTGGCCATATTGGATTTTTTAATCAAACTACAAAAGGTATCTTGCACAACTAGACCTCAAGATGAACATGTGTACCAAATTTGAGAAAGACCCATTCAGTTGTTCCAGAAAACTTGCGATAAAGTTTCATGGGGAAATCCAAGATGGCTGCCTGGTGGCCATATTGGATTTTCAAATCAGACCAAAGGTATCTTACACAACTTGACCCCAAGGCCAAAAAAAAATATATGTCTGTTTCCGATTACGGGCCAGAAAAAAATAGAGTAGGTAGGGCCAAAAAAAATTTTATTTTGGAAATAAATTTTATTTTGATGTCCAGTACTCCTGTCCCATATACAATGGTCTACAAATATATTCTTGATTGTATAACATTCCCACCCACTTTAACATATTCTCCCAGGACACATCCCCCCCATATTTTCAGATATTCAAAAGATCTTATGCAGGAGTCAAAGGAAATCCCCACCCCCCCCAACCTCGGGCAAGGGTCGGGTTTAGTGGGGCATTACCTGGGGATTCACAACATGTTTACGCCCCAGAGAGTGGGGCTTTCACACGTTTTCAGTCCTGTTTATGTTCGTATTGAGTTAATATTTCTTTTACCTAGGAATGGGACATAAATTGTATTTGGTTGAAGTTTAGGTGGGGATTCACTTCAATGTTTTGCCCCAGAGGGTAGGGCATTGAAGCATTTTAACAACTCTCATTTGCTAAGTCCCCACTAAACCCCGAGGTTGGGGGGGGGTGGGGGTTTCGCTTGACTCCTGCATTATCCCCCAAAAGATAAAGGGGGGGGGGGAGATACCCTCAAAATATATTGTTGGTATTTTTATCTCTACTGGATCCAGCAAATCTTGATATTTCAATAAGTTCTGCTGAAACCAGTTATTGTACTGATATTATGGAAATGAGAATTGCCAATAATGTGTTTGACTGCTGTTTACCACCAAAACGAGTATCGTTTTAATTTATTAAGTTGATATGCAAAACAATATATTTCAAGGATTTCCGCCCAGAAATGATGAAATTTTTAGTGAAAAATACAAAATTCCATGTGGAATTTCAGTGCCTTCCATAGGGAGAGTGTACTTATTTTCTGGAAAAGCCTGAAGAAAAAATTGACATACACAACATAAAATGAAATGGGAAATTAATTTGAACATCATGGAGGTTTGTACCAGCGACTAGCTAATTCGAACAATTTGAGAAACGAGACGCGATTCCAGACTGTACAACAGTACAATGGTTTGAACAAGCCATTTCTCGAAAACAGAAGAATTATTACTTCCTTGAATCTTGGGGGTTTATTTCAATGCATTCATAATAAAACAAGTCGGGGAAATTTTGGATTTTTTAGCGGAGAAATGGTACCGGTCGGTTAGACTTTGACGGCGACTAGCTTTGACTGTGTCGTCGCCGATTTCGCTGAAAACGAACACCACTTGCAAGCTGCCGTGTCCGCTAAACACTGCTTTAACAAACGTCATTTCAAGCCATGAAATCAGTAGATTTCTTTCGAAGTTGATGGAGAATATGTTTAAAATTGTCCTGGTAAACATGATCAAGTCGACTGAAGCGTAATCGGGTTGCTGATTTCTCGATTCCCGACCTAGAAGTATGTGCTTTATTTCCTGAAAAGATCGTCAACCTGCCGCCATGCCATGCGGTCAGCTCAAGTCACACTTTACGGTATGCTGACTGTGGGCGCGCCGCTTTACGGTTGTTGTTGTTGTTGTCGTAAAACGCGGCCTTGGTAGTGATTTCGTTGGAATTTGCTGATAAAATTTTTAGAGTCGCACGATTTATCTAGACTCGGTCGAGTAACCGGAAACAGACATATTTTTTTTCTTGGCCCAAGGGGAACCTGTGTATCAAATTTGAGAAAGATCAATGCAGTAGTTCCTGAAAAATCGCGATAACAAAGTTTCATGGGGAAATCCAAGATTTGGATTTTCGAATCAAATAATAAAAGGTATCTTGCACAACTAGACCCAAAGGGGAACCTGTGTACCAAATTTGAGGAAGATCCATGCAGTAGTTCCTGAGAAATCCCGACAATGTTTCATCTGGGATTCAAAAATCCAATATGGCCACCAGGCGGCCATCTTGGATTTTTGAATCAGACCACAAAAGGTATCTTGCACAACTAGACCCCAAGGGGAACCTGCCCGTAGCTCAAATCTCCGCATTCACACGGATCTACACGGAATTTACACGGAACTGCAAAATTTCCGTGTAAGCTGAATATATCCACACGGAGCTTCTCCGTGTTGACACGGAAGTACACGGAGTTTGTGGACTTTGATTATTTTTGACACATATTGGACTTAGATTATTTTTCAATAATAGGATATACATTTACACAGGTCCAGGCCGTATTGGACATAGCAATGTAAGATAATGTACTACATATAAGAGAGCACAAGTTCAATGACATCAAATACAGCGTTCCCCAATACAGCCAAATGCACTACATGTAAATGACATAACAAACAAATGAAAGTTCAATTAAGTTCTGTTTTAATTCAACTCTCAAGAATAGACATATTATACAAGTCAAAATCTTATGAACAAAAGTTATCTTATAATCTCAAGCAGAACCTCACCAAACTAACATGAACCGTAATCAGTACTTATCATTTTCACTACGTATCCAAGGCTCAAAATATACGCTCGTTTCTCACTATTGTTATACTTTTGTTCTCATTAGTTCATTAATACTTTAAGGATTATCCTTTGCAAAAATATTACCTTACCTTTCTTTGTGAGTAAAAAAAAATAAATAAATAACTATTTATTTTTTTGTTTATTTATTTATTTTTGAAAAGGCAAACTCTAAATAAACTTCAAATTAATAAAATTATTACACCAGACCTCTATCACATGGCTTTTGCAAAAGAAACAAAGTCCTTAAATTGGAATAAGTTAAAGGAAACAAAACTATCCACAGTTTCTAACATGGGACGGATATTCGGCATGTTGTTGTTGTTCACTTGTTGTATTCAACATTTGGATTTCCATTCAAAGTCGCGGGAGTTATAGAGTCTTGTGAAATTAGCAGCAGTTTTAAACATTGATGTAGCCCAAGTATTCAAATATTTCTTTCTTCTGGGTCTTTGCTTCGCAGTGATACTCTTTAGACAACATAGACTTGATCAGTTTAGTAACAGAGTTCAAGCAGAAATGAATCCACGAAAACTGAACCCTAGCAAAGGCCAGATGAATTGCCGATTTGCAAAAAAATCGGAATCGAAACTCCAAAAATCCGGAAGCGGACTCGAAAATTAGAAGTATCGTGACAAGTTTAATTAAGACTAATTTCCGACTAATTACTGTCCTTACAAACGACAAGAATTATTTTATTCTTCAAACAGTTCAGTATTCTAAGTGAGAATTGATAGTATTCTCATGAAAGAAAAATAATTGATCCGGAGATTCGATTTTAGGTTGTAGTCCGAGTTTTTATACATACACTTCTCGAACCGTTTATTTTTGGCGCGAAGCATTGAGAGGTTGCGGGAAGTCGCGGGAAGAGAGAGAGAGAGAGAGCAGACGCTAATTACAAAACAACTAAAATGATATATTCAATGATTTATTCTTTGGAATGTGGAGTGGTACTTAGAAGAGTGAAATCTATTTGTGTGGGAGTAAAATCTTGCAGCTGTCTGAACAGCAGCCGTCATTGAACAACAACATGATTCGTCGGTCGGTACATCCGGAACAGACACAACAACAACAACAGACACTACCATACTGTACCGTGAATAGTTATCCGCCTGAGTGATGATACTGAATGAATTTCCCCGCTCCACGTGATCTCGTGCTGCAAGAATAGCGCCAAATTTCGCTGTTTCAAAAGTTATTGGCGGGTGTTCGTTGTACTTCTGTCCAGTTCTGGTTCAACCAGTATGTCGTAAATGGATGCTTTTAATTATACACTTGGTAGTCTGACAAACGTTTGGGCAACACTCTTACTGCCATGTGATGATGACGTGTGAATCATGTGTCCGAATACAGGGGCGGCGGAACCGGGGGGGCCAGGGGGGGCCAGGCCCCCCCAATATTCAGAGAGGGGGGGCCAAGGACCACTTTGGCCCCCCCAATAATTCGCTTAACCACTTGGTCTCCATAATAATTTCGCTCAGCAATAACGCCTATGCATGTGCACGGGTATTTGGAATTTACAATACCATGGTATAGTGTTTCCTGTTCTCCTGTGTAGGCCTAATGGTCTCAAACTTGCGACGTATAGCTACTCTACAGAATGCGTTATCGGCAAACTGAGAATTATTCTCGAACTAATGAATGTATAGTCTACCTTCTGGTGATCTCGTGCAAGTAGTATAAATATCCACGATATCTGTTGATGTGAAAGTTCACGAAGGAGTCATGTGTGTGGATGTGGTTAAATTCTGTACGGTACTACTGTTCTTATACCTGCTCTTACTGACAAGCTCGCTTAATCAATTTGTCAAACATGTTGAATGAATTTAAATGACTTGTATCTTCCATTTGACATGATAAGGAGATATGATAAGGCGGCATTTGGGCCTGTGCGTGGT
>JAVTVY010018464.1:0-74779 GCA_036873755.1 Hanleya hanleyi
TATTGAATTGTTCTACCACGTCCATCCACAGTTCACACCACATGACAGGGGAAACAATAAAATACAGGCTTTGCTGGACTCTATCAACATCTTCCATCCAAGCCAGTGTCCTAGATACATACTCTACAGAAAACTAGTGAGCATTCACTTCTGTATCTTATCTTCAGATACCTAAAAGATGTTCACTTAAGAGTCTTATTTTTTATATCAAGCTGAGAAGTTTGACTGAGAACAAGTTAATATAATTATATGGCAGTATATATATATATGTATATACACAGCTTAAATGCAGATGTCAGAGTATCTAGCGAGTTGAGAAGATTAGAAGAACAGTTGTTGCGATACAGGGGCGGCACAGTTTAAAGTAGTGCTGTAACTTGAACTGGCTGTGTGCTCTACTGCCGCAGGTATTTGGGACAACTAGAATCCTTTGGCATCAGTCCATTGCTGTGCTACAGGTATATTATTAGCGGTGAGGGAGTAAAGGACAGAGTTTAGGTAACCTACATAACAAAACGCAAGCAAAGCAGAGTACATTCCTACTTCATCAGTGGGAAAATCAGATTCAAAAATATATTTCAGTTGTGTGCATTATTATCTCACTACTGTTTCAACAATCGGAACGTAAATAGCCACAATGGAATTTACCAGTGTAGCAAGATTTTTTGTTGTAACAGTACTATCTCTGACTTTTGCTGCCGCGGAAGAGAGTCCGGCTTCGGCATGTCCCTGCTCCCAGCCAGGGGCAGGAGCAGGACAGCAAGGGGTCAATCCACAGCCCTTCCTATACATGGTGCCTCAATGGCCAGTAATCCCAGGGTACACAGGCCTACCTACTATTAAAGGTGAGAAGGGCGCCCCTGGCGAGTGTGGAAGTTGTAAACCTCCTATCGGGTCCACAGTGCCCTTGGAGGTAGCAGAAGGGGGTACCGAGGGAGAGGAACGGTGGAAAAGCCTGCCATACCCCCTGATCGGTTCCAAGGGTGAGAAGGGTGAACAGGGACTACAAGGACTAGAGGGTTCTCCAGGGCCTATTGGGATGACCGGATCAAAGGGAGAGAGAGGGGAGTCAGGTGTTGATGGGTTGCCTGGTCTGAGAGGTCCTCCAGGACCACCTGGGACAGCTTATTCAGGTATGAGCAAGTGATCATCTATCAGGACCTGATTCACACCATTTTTGACCCCATCATAATGAGTTTTGGCGCCCAATTGGGGAAATGTGTACAATTGTGGTTTTTTTCACCAATTTTTTCTCAGAACATGCTAAAATGGTGATGCAAGTAATGTTGCAAAATGTCGAGTTGTCATGCTGTATTTAGACCTTATATATTCATAGAGCTTCCTTGAATTTCAGCAGTCCCACATCACAGCCTATTTCACTATGCCTTGGCATTCTCCGCGTCGCGTATGGGTGCACAAGCAAAAGTCTAAATCAGGCCCTGTCTATAGTATTATATATAATAATCAATGATGTCACCTTGTATATTCCTACGAAGTAGGCTACAGATCGCAAATTGTCCGGTAATGAGTCAGTCAGTCAGTCAGTCAGTCAGTCCATCCGAATCCTTTCGTCGGCAAAATAAGGAGAACCGTTGACATTAGAACCTTGATTTTTGGCATGAACGTGCATTAGGGCATTGTTACCAGCAAGTTCTGAGCTGATCGAATTCTGATGAAAATTTGATTTATAATTAATTTTTTATTATTTATTGATGACTCGAGTGCACTGTCGTGCCCATCAGGAACCCTTGGCTGTATTCTTCACTGTGACTTTTAAGCGCCTGGGACTAACTTCGGCCGCCCAGCACTAAAGCAAAAAAAAAATGATGCGCCCAGCTCTCGAAAATATCAGTAACTATAATGGTACTTGCCAAGATATGTCGGCATTATACGTTTCCAGGTAGCTCCGCCATGTTTTCCCTAATAGTCCACGCCACGCTTCCCAAACATCTGCCGTAAATTGTTGGAAATATTCGGGAACCCTCGTGATCATGCTGGTCGCTGTTAGCCGGTGGTATTGCGGAAGGCTACCGAAATCCCAGAATCTCGCGTCAGGCGAGCTGTATATGCCACGATGCATGAAGGAAGCAAATCATTTGATCGGAGAATGGAGGTTGTTATTTTTAGCCTAACTTACATTAATGTTGACACACATTCCGATACCACACACATTCCGATAGTATCCGTTTTCACTCATTTGCTGGTCTTGGAATTTCGTTGAGATTGAAGGCATGTTATACTGCACGTTTTATATATCCAGCCTATACAACATTGCATCATTTCTTCAGTTCAGTCATTAGTTAAAAAATGTTCTACCTCAAAAAGAAATAAAAAATGGCTGGATTTTATGAGAGAAATTACTAAATTTAAACACAACAATGACCCTATTATATGTTATTACTGAAGAAAATCGATAATAAAATCATCATTGTGTTTTAAATTCAGTAACCTATAACCACTTGTTTATTTTGTTCGTGTGTGCTTTATTGTTCATTGATTATTATTATGTACTCTCTTCAGATGAGGTACCTTGAAGTTGAATGCCAAATAAATATATCCATGGAGAATGGCTCTCTAGTGATGCCTGATTTGATTCTTGCATTCTAACAAATCTCTGATCTTGACCTTTCTCACTTCAAATTTGTGTTTCTTATCCAGTTTCCTGTCTTATTTAGGACTACAAACATTTACTTCTCAACTGCTCTGACAGAGCATCATTCCCTACGCTAATTTAAGAAAAATCGCCTAATGCCGAGAAGGGGGGGGGGGGGTCCCCGCTCTCTCGGACTCTCCCCCCAACACTTCGTGCTGTACTGCTGGGCTGATCATTCTCCAGGGTAATAGAAACTGAGGGCGATAATAGTTGCTATGCTAATGACTCACCAGCGGTGACATCTGGAAAAGTTAATAGTTCCCACTGTCAATTAGAGACGCTATATAAATTCTCCCATGGTAGCACACAGGGCCCCCAAGTCATCTCTCGAGTACACACTTAAATTATCTCAAACCCTATTTCGTAGGTCCAGTGACGTTAGTCACACTGCCATGTATACAATATGACAACATTGATTACCTCAAATTTGTGTTTGGCTGTCAGATAGTGGTACTCCAGTATATTATTATAATAACTAATTTTACATAAGTTCATCTATGTCATATGGATGAATGTCATACTTCTACTTGAGAATTTCAAATATGTCAATCATTCTTATAACATATCCTTTATCATGCTGAGGTCAATTAGAGCCTATAAATGCATTACCCAAGAATCAAAAGCTAAACTCATGGCTAAATTTAAAATGGCAGCCAAGGAGGATACTTGAAGATGTAATTAGCCTCAAAATTGGATAAACTGTTCAACTCTCAACTGTGCTGTTTTCAGCATCGAAGCATTCTAAGACATCATAGTTTTCATATTCACCAACAGCGAGGTCAATATACACAGTAAACGCAAGAACATCAGTTTGAGAAATTTGAAAAATATCCTCCGCTTTGATGAACTTCAGTCTCGCCATAGCATGCATACTTCATTCTGTACCTGTTGTAACATATATATCACTCTGACAGAGTTTCAGAAAGCTGGCAGTCTAGATTTTGAGGTTGATTACATCTTTAATATTTGTATTGCATGTTTTACACACAACTTTTTTTTTTGCATTTTTCTGAACTTACATGTAATTACAAATTTATGTACACACTTACTTAATGAACAAGGTCTAAAAATACCTTTTGACTATATTACAGAGCTGTATATAAATATCGGATTGATATCGAGTATATTTGATGCTATGTACAGTTAGCATTGAGAGGTTGTTGGATTTACTTCTAATAAATTCCCCAGAAATCAATTTTTGACAAATGAAACAGAAGATTCCCAGGTTAAATGTAACATTCAATTCCTCCCAAAATTTGGGGTTAAATTCTGATTAGCCTACAACAGTTCGGGGAAGTATGGAATTCAGAACCATTGTCGAATTCAGCAAATTTTTTTACAAATTCGGCAACAATCACAATATTTTATGTGCAAAGCGCTTAACACTTCCGCTTAACGATCGGCAATTTTTTTCTCTGTACCAATAGGTGTCAAAACATGTCCATTTGAATTTCTTTGTGGCTATTAAAAATTCTAAGTGGAATGTTTGTACAATAAAAAAAATACGTTTTTTGTCCTATGTTGCCCATGTTGTGGAAATCCAATCATGAGGTTGCCCAATTCGGAAACATTACTGAATTTGACATGTTCATTTCTGAATTCGGCAACTGTTCCCGAAATCAACAAATGTTCCTGAATTCCACACTATCCTGAAGTGACATGTACCTGATAAATCTGGAGTACCGGTATCATTTAAATAAATGAAATCCTCATTTGGTTCTCAAATCATTTTTTTATATATATGATTTCCTGTTCCAATATTTTGTTCAAACATGCATATGTTTATTTCTACATGTTGGTAGGAAATTGCTCTCCCACTGAATGAATAATCAGAACATGTAATATCATCATCTGGACCAAGAGGCTGTAATAATAAACAATCTGCTCTGATGAAAAATAAACAGGACATAGGTACCCAGGAGACGGGAAGTAAGGCAAAATAAATATTTATTAAATATCTTAAATGAACTGATACACATAATTAATAAAAATAAACATGCAGCTTCGCAAACAGATTCACTTATTTAATAGCAGCTTCTAAGTGTTAAAGTAAGTTAATGTGGGGACAAAAATATAGTTCGTGCAAAAAGCTTTAGGGTAGTTAGAATGATTTGATAGCAAAATTGAAGGAAATGGTGTCCTTCATCTAAGGCAACATGCCTCATAACAGGATTTTTTATGTACTGTGACTTTGACCTAATTTGACCGAATCGATATGCTTGTTCAGGTCAACATGGACAACACACACACCTGTTAACTTTCAAATAGATTGGTGAAGTGAAACTCTATATAAAGCCCAGACTTCGTGAAGTTGATCTTTTACTCATTCACTCCAAATAATTTGACCTCTTTGCAGTCACATGGTGAACATTCATGCGAACTGTGACAATCATTAGAGAATGCGTCAAAATGTTGTTGTTTTTTTTGGTACTGTGACCGTGACCCAAAAATTATCAGCTCAACATGAACAGAACGACTAATACAAAGTGTACAGGGTTTTTTTGGTAGGACGTTAAAGAATAAAGTATATATTGATTGATGAGAGCCAAACATATTGGTCATTTCCCCGATATAAAAATGCTCTTTCTTGGCACAATAACCGGTAAAGCCAGTAGCCACTTGTACATATACTATCAGTAGCATGTGTTCTACAGCAGGGTAGCAGTACCTTGTTGATCTAGTTCTCTGGAAAATTTGTTATTTCAGCCATCTCACTTATTAGTCAGGGATATCAGTAAGTTTTGGAAGTAGGCAGCCACAATAGTGACATTTTTAGTATTCAAGTATAGAAATCACATAGAAAGTACACAGCTATTTTGGGCTGTTTTAGGTATTAGTTATAGTTAAAAGGGACACCTACTGCCTTCTAATGACACCAATGTTAGTATTATTTAAACTGTACATTAGTCAAGTTCAGGCAACTTAAAGTGATCCACATGCCCAGTAACTACATTTTAAGCTAATATCTATATATACAGTTAACCAGGTTGAATTGCCCAAAAAGTAGCAATATTCAATGGGGTGAACAATTCTGAATTTTAGGTGGCAGACCCCAAAGTTGAAAACAAATTGACAACTGAAAATATCAAGTTAAAAATATCCCACATACATTCCATTATTGCATTAGTCCAACAATTCATCACGGTAATCAGCAATTGCTGTGGTGAAGATACATCATGTAGTTTACCCTATTTCTTCTAATTATTCAGATGGCAAAACTTAACTTTAAGCAAATGTGGAGAGGAATTCTGCTATCATTCTACAAATTTCACTAGCTATCTTTTTCATTCTTGGGATAAATACTGTATCCATGCCACAGTATATAGCCTCAGTGGACATAAAGATGAATTTTTTCTCCTTCTAAGTCTAAAAATGCTGTTTGAAAAATTAGAAGAAATAGGGTACCTCAGCAACACTTTATCATAGTGTTAAGGATGTCCGCTGGTGGTAAATCAAAGTAATTAACTTTTTGAATAATGTGTGTTGTTGCATTCATAATTGTGTAATATGAGGAAAAACAAAGAAAAAAATATATGTCCGTGTGCATTTTTTAGCTGTAGGCAACATTAAGTGGACTGACCCATGCTCAATTTGATAACCCAGAAAGCATAGGGAATAGCCCTATTTTTGAAGCATATTCATGAAAAATTCATATAAATAGTATTTAACTTTTTCTTATATTCTAACAGTTGGCAGATAATCACAATGTCTATCAAAATTTAGCAAATTGGATTGATGTTGCTGTGCAAAATTCTCGGCTAGAAGGCTTTTAAAGGAAATCCTCATCTCTTAACCTAGGGAAGGGAGATAACTCAATAGAAAAATAGGCAAAATGGCTGCCAAAGTCAAAAACCACCAGCGGACATCCTTAAATGGGAATTATGTCAAATGACAAATGCTCTAATAATTCAAATGACAGGGATTGAAATTTCCCACCATAAAATCAGGGGGTGATCAAATTTAATAGAACAGTAAGTTGGACAAAATGGCCCAAAATCATGCAGATAATCCTTTACCCAGTCAGATTTTCATGAAACGAAAACGTATGTACAGCATGTACAGAAGGTAATCAGTTACTGCACAATTCCTGACCTCACACATTTATACTGTAATATACTGTTCAGTTATTGTGCAGTAACTGCATGCTTACTGAATGGTAATTGCAAAGTACTACACATGTACCATTGGAAATTGTTCGAAAACTATCTGATCAGCACTCAGTATTTAAACTCAGGGGTCAAAACATTGAAAGAAAATACCTGTCTCGGGGGACAGTTAAGAATGATTTCTACCCATCTCCTCCCAACTGTAGTCTGAACGCTCTAATGATAGGAAATAATAATGTTGATTTTGAGTTCAATAATATTGCATAAATAAAACACCTGAGGGTGAGCCTCATAAAATTTCTCGGCTTCCCTCAAGCAATTGAGAAATATGCTGAGAATGTGCAACATAGTATGGCTAAAATTTACTAATCATCCAGAATTGTCCTTTATAGAGCACATCATAAATTCTGCAGATATAACAGCTACATTCAAGCATATATCACAAAAGGGGCATAACTCTGTAAAATAAGGGCTCAGGCGAATCATTTTTTGTAGGCTTCTACAATACAAGTGGATAAATAATTTGGTAGCTGTACCGAACACGGTTCTTCAGATATGACTGGTTAATACATTCAAGCATATCCAAGATTATTACACCTGGAAAGGGGCAAAACTCCTCGAGGCATAAGGGATGAGACGATGATTTTTTTGTACGCATCTAGAATACAACTAGATGAATAAGTTTCCAAAATTTAGTAGATGTACCAAACACGGATCTGCATATATAACTTGTAAACTATATACGGTATCACAAAATAATCTGAGATTATTAGACCCAAAAAGGAGCATGACTTCATAAAATATGGGCCAAGATATCATTTAGAATACTAGAAAAAAAAAGTTTCATCATAATTCGCAAGCTGTACCAAAATTAATATAACTGGTTACAGTCAAGCATGTATCACAAAATCAGATATTATTGCCCCTGAAAGGGGCGTAACTCCATAAAATAAGGGCTGAGGCGACTTATTTTCTGTTGGCTTCTAGAATACAACTATATAAATAAGTTTCCAAAATGTAGTACTGTATCAAACACAGTTCTCAGATATAGTTGCCTACATTCAAGCATATCACAAAATAAGAAATTAATACATCTGTAAAGGGACATAACTCTGTAAAATATGATCCGAGCGGAGCCGTTTTCGATAGGCGTCTGATTTATGAATAGATAAATAAGTTCCCAAAATTTGGTCACTGTATCTCGAGCAATTTTGCCTAAAATGCGGTAAGGGACGGACAGAAGTACAGACGGATGTACATGACAATACTCGGAGGTCAAAATGGCCGAGGGGTAAAAAATATTTCACTTCATCAAGGCCTGGTTAGCTTAATTTGTGTCTAATTATTAATGCATTCATTAATCTGTTGGCAGTTTCCTGCATTCAGTTTGAAGGTTTTCGCAAAAAGAGTCAACTGTGAAAAAAACCCAACATATTTGTATTCCTCTTTACACTCAAAAACCCCACGATGCCCCAGTTAGTATCCTCTACAAGCTGCCAGAGGAGCTGACAGTATCGTATATTCACAAACTGGTACTGTGTGGTGTTCCTTTTCTGCAGAACCATGCAATTACCATGCAGTTTCATAATAAGCAGTATGGGTCAGTAAAAATTGGTCTTTGTATTTATTCCCTATTTTAATGATTTTAGATGGTGGTTCGATTTATTAGAGCAGTTGATTTGTAAACTACAACTAATGCACTGTACAAAAAACCAGAAAACTATACTAATACAGCCCACACAATTCAGAAAACTCACCTCGGCAAAAATAATGTCATATTGAAATGATGTTAAACATTGCTGAGATGAACTGCTTATGCCACGGCATTTACCTCGGCAATTGCCGATTGCCGAGGTGAATTGTGTGGGCTGCTAATAATATGTGCTAAATTATCCAGGTCTGGCAGCACTGACCAAACTTGAACAGAACAAGGTACAGGCCACAAAGAATGTCCAACAAGATGGCATCTCTGAGGATGGACCAACACAGATGATGAAGGTGGCATTTACTGTAGCTATGGATGAAAACCTTGGCCCTGTTGAAGACCCTGTTACTTTGATGTTCAAACAAGTCACTACAAACATCGGTAAGTTAAGGAGAGGGGAGGGGTATTTGGTTTTAATGTCACCCTCAAGTTTGTTACACTCAAACAAAAAGTAAAGGAGAGGCTTAAATGTAGTGTTCCAGACAGGGATAAAAGAAAGAGAAAAAATAGTTTTGGTACCAGGTAAAAACTTCTCTGTTCCGCACGACTGTGATTATATTAGATGCCTGTCACCAGTTCAACCCTTCCGAAAACGAGCTAGGCAAATGAGCCCCTTTATGTCAATAGATGGCATTGTAGATGATTTTGCACAATGATGTCATTGGCAAGCTCTCAACCTCAGCTATCAATTGCTCTTTTTAATACTGTATAAAACCTGGCACGGTTTAGTGAGTTTTTAGCCCTCCATGAGGTTGGCAGGGCATGAATTTACCATAAAACTTTACCAGACCATCGGGCTGGTATATTTCATTATACAAAGGTGAAATTCTTTAATTATAACCAACCAGTCAGGCTGGTTAGCTAGCTTTAGAACTATATTCAACCAGACAAGTTCTAAATTCACCAGCCACGGGCTGCCGGGCTTGTGGAAATTTCGAGCCCTGGTTCGGTTTGGCATGGCAAAATGAAATATCACGTATGACATTTTCAGCTAGCTTAAAGTACATTGTAGCTAGTGCAGAACCAAAACTGTTTTGTTTTTTCCATGGTTTTTGACAAGATTCCTGGATAAAGTTTATCTTGGTTCTGGTCTGGCTTCATATGTTTACAGAGAGAAAAGTCTGCTGTTTTCACCTTAAAATAGACCATTTTGCACAAATACACTACACCTCAAGATGCTGCCGAATACCTCACAACCTCGGGACTGGAAAGTACTCAGACTATATGACAATATACTTGAACCTAATCTATTGTGCATGATATTTTATTTTTGCACTCCAAATTGCAGAACAGGGCTATGCTCTCATATGTATTGCCAACAGGACCTCATTGTGGTCAAAACTCTCCTTAAACATGTAAACAGCACTTCAAGTAATGTGCACGTGAAGTGGTTCATACCATTTGGCTGATGTTGGGTGAAGCACTAAATTATCTTCATGCAGCTAATTGAGTTTCAAAATTATCCCATAGATAAGACTTTCACAGAAACTACCACGGCTTCGAATTGTGTATTTTATTACATTTGTAAAATAGCTTAGAACAAGAAAATCCCAAGAAATCCTACAATTTTACAGCCAAAATAACTTGTTTTATTACAGGTGACGGCTACAACCTAGAGTCTGGAAAGTTCTCTGCCCCTGTTCCGGGTACTTATATCTTCACATATCACATTCTGGGTCAGCATAGCAAAGCAATGGAGGTGGTTCTCATGAGGAACGGCAAAGCGATAAACTCTGTTCATTCCCGGGAAACCGGGGGCTATACAGGGGTCAGTAACTCTGCTGTACTGGATTTACAGAAAGGCGACACAGTATCATTGGTGCTCAGTGCTGGGATTTACTATGTCTATGGAGAGAGTGGACATCACACGACCTTCTCTGGATATCTCCTCTATCCAGAATGAGCCACATCACAACCACCACCACCAACAACATTTCAATCTCCTCAAACTTAATAATATTGCTTGAGTCATTGTCATTGATCTTTTTATCATCACCATCTTTCATCAACAATTTTAGTCCCTGTCAATTCAACTTCCAGTATTTTTTTTACTCGAATCAATTGATTTCAGATTTTGTCATTTCAATGAAATCTAGCAGTTTGTGGATTTGCAACCACTCAAAACAAATTTCATGATGTGTTTATCTCTATAAAATCACAGTACAAGGTAATCTCTCTAAAAATCTGCACATAGTATAAAACATACTTTAGAAGCCAATGCCAGAAAATATCCTGTGAATATTTAGCTGCGAGCGTTCAGAATTCTTCACAAAAATGGGCTACTGTAGTACAAGATGTTACATGCAGCGAAAGAAATTGTCCATCAGTCTAATTTTAATTTAATTGAATAAATAGCTGGTTTATAAAATGTTTGAATTATTAGAGAGATTACCGTGTTGAGTTTTTGTAAAAATGATAGATTTTTGCCCCTGATAATGGAAATGGAAATGATAATGGACTTGTGTGAATCCCTGGTATGACAAACTTCAAACCAAGATAATCAAGATGGGGAAATCACACGGGGAAATCACACTGAGAAATTAGTTTTGATGTTTCCCTTTCCTCACACAAATTGTTGTCATCAGTTTACGGAGATCCTGCTCTCTAAAATTGAGGTAAAGAAGGTTGTTTTCCTTGGTAACTTTTGATACCTTCTTAACCAAACTTGAGGTGCATTAATCTATCTATTGTTCCATGTCCTCAAATTAATTTGCTTACATGTATTTGAAGAACCAGTCAATATTGTTTCAATAGCATAACAATTGTTTGACCTATATTATGCAAATTAGATACATGTAGATGACAATTTATTTTTTTACTACCATTTGATGGATATATAAATGTCTGTGTGAGCTTCAAGAGGATTTTGCTGAATTCAGTGTAATTGTTTTATTGAGCAAAAACTACCTTTTTTACCTCCATTTTAGAGAGCGGAATCTCCCTAACCTGGTCATGGTACAGCATGCATGGTGGTCCGTAGGCAAGCCAGGGGTTCTGATCAATTAAGGCATCATAAATATTACCTGCTGAAAAGTTAGGAACTGCACACTAATGAGGGAAATATTTCATTCTCCGTTTTATCACATATTAATCTTTATAGTGAGGCCGATAGTAAGATACATTGGTTAATATGCTTTTAGACTTACAGACTATGCATATATTATGTTGCCAAAGACCATTCAAGAGTAAAGAATTTGACCCGTCCGTTACAGATTCAGCATTTACACTAACGCCACTCTTCCATCTGATTTTCCAACCACTTGATACCAGGGGACATCGGGCGACCCGATTAGGAGATTTTGATGCATGCACAGCTGGTTCAGTTACCGGTAGATTAAGTGTGAACCAGATCCCTCGGTCAAAACCTAGCCACCTGATTACCTTAATTAAATCTGGGCTCTCATTTGAAGTGATGTCATGTATGATTTGCTAAATGGCAGGAGAGGAGAGGGTACCACTGCACTGTATTATAACATCCTAATGTTCCGTGACACAGAAGATAAAGAACTCAGATTTTTCCAATCCGTATCTCTTGACTTGATGATCACAGTGATGTTATTATGGTAATACAGTTTGACATACCTTTTTAAAGTAAAAATAATTTCTACAAAACTAACAACCATTATATAACTTCAAACTTTTAGACTTTGAAATGAGACATTCCTCTTTGTGCATGCAACATGTTAACCCAATAAATTAGAGTAGAACACATGTCATAGTTTAAGGTGTCAGTTGATTTTGTTGAAGATGCAGAATGACTCTACATGTGAAATGTATATAATGTATGAAGAGTCAGTACACTAACTCGTCAACCAGTAGCACTGTGAAGTTATTTTTGCCACAATTTTCCAGATTTTCTGGGCAAATGCCACTGTTTTGTCTAGGTTTAATAATGAAGTGACTTCTTTGAATGGCAATTATATAAGTTATGAAACACATGAAATGAAAAAACTCTAGAGATACTGATTGATATGATGATGTGGAAATTTCTTTTTCATGTTTTTCAGTGTTTGACAGTTGTACATATGTTTACCCTTTTCTCAGTATGTGCAACAATTCCTGTTGTAGCTTACTAACTGCATTGCTTATCATGTTATCAGAGCTGTTCATTTTCAACAGAGTAATCACAAATGTATTACTAGAGACAATATCTGTCAGAGTTACTCATCAATAGAGTTACTCATCAATAGAGTTAATCAATACTTTCTCGTCAATAAATGGCTACCATGCTAAAGAATGCTATGCGTTTATATCTGTTTATTAGACTGGACAGTTATTGGAAACAACAGGACTCTATCTACATAGTTGCTCTTACATTATAACAGGACCATATCTATACTGTTTCTCCTACATTATAACAGGACCTCATCAATGTAGTGTCCCCTACATCATAAGTGGCGAGTGCTTTAGACCAATTTCTTTATATGAACCTTTTTTGAAAGTGGACTTAAGAGGACTTCCAGATGTTCTCTATAGTATTGTGATTGTGACCTTGATCCGTGGTCTATTCAATTCCCCCAAGAATCAGAAGAACTCTTTGGCTTGTGGTAACTGTGACATAACAATGTCGCTTCAGAATCAATCGTCTCCTTTGGATTCACACGAGCAACAAACCAAAGAACTTCATCAAGGGGAATAACTCTAGATATCAAGCAGGTATTAAAGGCTGGGAATTTACGGAAGGAGAAACCAGGCAACAGTTGGTCGGGCACAGCCAAAGTTGTCTGATATGTATGGACTTACCTTCCTGGGCACTCAGCATATGATGATTAACGAGAAGGTCGAATGCCTCAAAACAGTAGACATCCTGACGTAACGCCTCTCTGAAACACTCCACAGCCAAATTTCTATTGTCCATCGCTTCATAGATTTTACCCCGCAATAAATTCACTGAATTTTCCATCTGTAAAAAACAATGAACATCGCCCTGTCATACTATGGAATCAACAATGTATATTAATAAAAAATATATCTATGGAGACCATAATAGTCAAATTCCACAGATGGAAGTGATCCCTTGACTAAGCGAGATCAACCATACACATTTGTTCAATAGGCTGATTAAGAGTTTACAATCAACATTGTGGTATTTGTTGTGTTCTAATTTACAACTGGGACATCTTTCATACTGAGGTTTTGGTGAGGTATGAATGACATCCCCGCTGTAAATTAGTACACAACAAATACAGATACAAAGGTTTTACATCCAATTTTAACCAGAAATTATATTGAAATGCACCAATAAATCAAGAGTGATCTCAAAATGTTTTCCATCTTGGCACGGTTGTTACTTTTAACTCCCACACCAACAACAGTGTTGCCCTTGTAGTCGTTGACACATTTATTTTGTAAGCGAGGGACTGCATGCGACAGTTGCAAGCCGGGCTAGCCTACATATGTAGGCCTATAGAATGGAAAACATTACGGTGACCTAGTATGAGTGTCATCATGGATAGATATATTTAACTGTATGGTCAGCACAAGTATTTTTGAAAAGAATGGACCATGAAATGCGGACAAAAAACAATGTAAATGAAATATGATACATTGTTTTTTTTTAATCAATACAGAGTAACTTTTATTGCTGTATTGTATGTTCAATAGTTTTGGTGTAATCCTGCTATGTTTCAGCTTCCAGAGCTTTAGACTACCCTAATATGGACACACCCACTATTCGGCACAGCAAATAGGGAAATGCACCCAAATTAGTGAAAACCCGAATTCTGGAATAATAGGTATTACAAGGCATCAAATATGATACTTTATTGGTGAGGAATCACCATGAGCAAAAATGAATTCTGATTCTCAATGCCAGAAAAATATATAAAAAAATGTATATTTTTCACACATTTTTTTATTGCTCTCTAATTTGGGGAACATCCTAATTTGGGCACAACGTATAACACTGTATCAATGGGGTAATCTAAATTTCCTCAAACATCATATCTCACCTTGACTGGTAAACAACAGTCCATTTCTGGAGACGAGCGAGATTCCACCTTTAACAAGGCAGGTATCTGGGGGTTGTTATTTTCTACCATGTCTAAGATATTCAATGCCTCCTGCCATTCACTGCACTCATACTGGAAAAAAACGAGAAAATAATTTGAGCACAAGCTGAAATCCATAATTAAAGCACATCAAGTTAGTACAAGCAGAAATTACAAGTTGGGTTCATAATATAGGCACAACCTGAAATTACAAGCCAGGTACAAAATATTAGCACAATCTGAAATTACAAGCCGGGTTTATAATGTGAGCACATCCTGAAATTACAAGCCAAGATGAGGTTCATAATATAAGCATATTCAGAAATTACAAGCTGGGTTCATAAAGTACATGTAAGCATATCTGAGATTACAAGCCACATTTATAATATATACACCTCCTGAAATTACAAGCCCTGGTCCATAATATATCAACATCCTGAAATTACGAGCCCAGGTTCATAATTTAAGCACAACCTTACAAATCTGAGTCCATCTGAATATTGTAACAGTCTACCCCATGCACCCAGTGTATCTCACTAGTGCTGCAATTATACTCTTCGGAGGCGGTATAATTCGGGTGAGGTAGAATATCACATCAGAGTTAGGTACTCCGTAAACCATCGACCGGGTTCGTACCAGACAGTGATAAACTTGCAAAACACAGACTCATAGAAAACAGAGATTGTATTCAGGTTAAAATATAACGGGAACGATTTTATTCTCCATACAGATGAATAAATATACAGTAAAACGGATGTATGACTTTGTTAATATTGTCACTTTGCGTCTTCTCACTGTATCAATGGTCCAGAGTAGTCCATTCATCTCATCCCAGAATTGTCAGTTATAGCACCACCGGATCTGGTGTAATGATGAGTTATCCCGGAGGGTGTGTGAATTACCACCGAATCTGGTGGTGATAGGTCAACTGGTCGAAGTAAAGTTCTCAACCACCGTAGTCGGTGGGGAAAATACTAGCCAGATGTGCCGTACCACCGGATCTGGTGTAATGATGAGTTATCGCTGAGAGTGTGTGAATTACCACCGAATCTGGTGGTGATAGGTCAACTGGTCGAAGTAAAGTTCTCAACCACTGCATTCAGTGGGGAAAATACTAGCCAGATGTACCCTACCACCGGATCTGGTGTAAAGGTGAGTTTTCCTTGTATGTATGTGAATTACCACCGAATCTGGTGGTGATAGGTCAACTGGTCGAAGTAAAGTTCTCAACCACTGCATTCAGTGGGGAAAATACTAGCCAGATGCACCCTACCACCGGATCTGGTATAGTCCAAGCCTTGTGTGGTGAAATCCCTCTTAGAGTCCTCTAATTTCCAGGTTCCAAAATAAAAGTAATTCAATTGTATGTTCTTCTCCATCCGAGGTCGTCCCGTCATCAGAAATCGGCATCTGAACAACAGCCTTGACCGGACGATGTTGTGTAAACAATGAACACGTGTTGGTATCGGCTCGGTGGCGGATAGTACAACTACTGTTTAGTTACATCAATCATCGCCGGTGGCATTTATTATTCAATAAGATCGGTCATCTTCCCCATCTCTCATCGATAAGAAAAATATCGGGAACAACTTCATCCATGGGCATCATTTTAGGAAATGAGCCCGCGAGCCTTGGTTTGACTCGCTATTTATAGCTTGCTGGCGTGACCTTCGACCGCAGAGCATCAGCCAATCAAATGCATATTCGTCGTCGCGCCTCCAAAAGCGCACGTGCTAGCTTGACAACTCGCTTTCAGCTGGGCGAGATGGCGAAATCTTCGACGGAAAGTTGTGCAACTTTCGAGCAATAAAATAGATAATTTCCATGGAGGTATGAACGATCCGTCATCAAGGCATTTCCGTCAATATCCAGAGAGGTTTACTGCGTAAGATTTATACAAAATTGCGGGCTCGGGAGGTAAATATTCACCACCACGTAACAAACCAATTTACAACAACAACAACAACAACAAGTGTCAACTCAACGACGAAAACCTTCAATCACACAAATTGATGTACAATGGCAGTCTCCAATCCAATTACAATAATCTGCTTATTGTTTAATGAATGTCAAAAAAATACGGGTGTAGCCCGTTACAATATAACCTGGAATTACAGGCACAGACTAAATTCTCAAACAACCAATAGCACTGCAAGTTATGGGAATCCAAACAGGGGAGAGAGAGAATTAAGGTTTAACGTCGCGTTCAGCAATAGGAATCCAAACAGATTCTCTCAATCCGACTCTACGGAAATCCAAAGCTATCATTTCTATACAAACGAAAACTTTCTATCGAATAACGACCTCTTAGAACTAAGGAAGTTTCTTGAAATTAGGGCATACCAGAAATTGGCATAAGGCATTCCAAATGGTGTGGCATGCCGCATGGATTGGTGCACCGAGTTGGAACTCTTAGGAACTCACTGGAATCCAGTTTTGAACTCATAACTAAAGGATGGCATAGGGCTTGCCATACAATAGCACAGAGGGAATGGCAGAGAATGGCATATGCCATTCCATTTGGAACTCCTATCCATGCTGATCCCATCTGGATAACCGGCATATGCCAATCCTTTCAAGGAACTCATGCCCTAATTTCACTAAGCTCCCTAATAAATGATGACCTCTTATACATGTATTTATTAACAATTTTGTTATTCATATGAAGTTTCATACCGGTAACATTTGTTTATTATTCCCAGCTTCAAGATGCCACTAAAACAAGTCATTTCTATGCCTATTGATACAATTGTACGGGAAGCTGTTGGATTCCCATGAGTTATTCTGTGGGAGTGCTGACAGGAATCAGATTCCTCTGGACAAGCATGCCCCAGAGAGTACACATGGTACAGGCCCAGGTCTCTGAACTTTTTGGAAATTCTATGATAACTTTCATAAAACCCACCTGACAAGATTGATATTTGATGTTATGGAATTGGAAATTTGGCAACCACATTTCAATTTCTGGCTGAGCACACAAAGATTTATTAAAGAACAATTACTCACATGACATTTTGCGGCCAGGTATCTACAGGATATGTGTGCCTACAAATAAATAAACAATTGATATTGGAAATCAAAGACCATATGACCACACAAATCTGTCTTTATGTTTCTGTTCATGGTCCTTCTGATGGTGCAGTTACAGTTCAATGTTAAGCCTCAAACCCTAAATATTTGCTTCCAGCCCCATATAATCCCACATGGCAGGCAAACTCAAGGGAAATCAATCTTGAAAATGTTGTAGTGCTGAAATGATTAATCGAGTACCCATGAACGTGTACACACAGTTGCAGGTACTCAATTACAAAATTTGACAATGACCTATTCAGAAGTTAGCAAAGATTTGAAGGATAACTATATTCTTTGTCCAGTGGCTCCACAAACAATTCAATAATAAAGACTTGATTGGAACTTGCATCATTTTACAGACTTTCAGTAGTCCAAGAACGTAATCTCAGCAGTAGACTTCTGCTCACTTCTTTGACAGCTTGGTCTTGAATAAGCTCCTTGAATAATGCAAGGTGATCACTAAAGTCATGATGTACATGAATGGAAAGAGGAACAGGTACTACAATACTATTCGAATACTGCTGGCAGGTAATTGAATACCAAAAATCCATACCCGTTTCAGCACCAAACAGAGACTACTGTGTTTTTCAAAGTAGTGCAGTCTAATATTCTTGAATACAATCAATTTCTTCAGCAGATAGCCAGTTTTGCTTTTTATTGCAGTTAAAACGAGCCAAATACAGTCAATAGCCCAAGCTATTGAGAGCTCCGGACCATTGGACAATGAATCATATGGATGGTGAAATAGTCCTTGAAACTTCATGAAATGCCAAGGAGGTAATAGATGGTCAGCTGGATCATTATTCAAATCAGCCATCCAGCCACAAGCTGATCAATATATCGGAAATGTCTGGTCTTGAACTGGTCAAAGTAGCAGACTACTTATTTGGTAGCCTCTCACTCAAAAAGATAATGCAACATATTGGAAATATGATTTTTCACACCAACCTTGTCAAGTTTATTTGAGCGGAGAATATGGGATGCTCTGTGGAACTGTCTGGTTAGATATAAAGTCTGCGAATACCAGTACAAGTCTTCTACAGAATCTGGAAATAATGAGTAATGCAAGTATTATTTCTACTTATTACCCCACAAGTAAATTTGCATTCAATATCGGGATTGTGATAGGTTGGGTCGTATAAACCCATACACCCTGAGTGATGTCTTGCTACTCGGGGTATATAAAACAAGAGTTCAATTGAACCCAAAATACGCCCGTAAAAAAATACAGTCGATAAACAACATGAGAGCCTGGAGCAGTATTTGTAAGAGAAAGTAGAACTCCAGTTACTCTTACTCTGCGGGGGTGCATATTCCACCACCCCCGGTTATGCGCTAATGTATGTATCAGTAACTTTGAAACAAAATTTTTGTTAGCATAAGCTGCAAAAGTAAGCTCATCAGCCTGATGAATTGGGTCAAAATGACAGTAGGTGCCAAATACAAGGATTTCAGACTAAAATCAAGGGGAGAAACTGAAGAAAACGTCGAATCGGCTCAAAAACAGTTTGTGCACATCTACACATGGTACCGATCATACATACCAAATTTCAAAAGAATCCATCGAAAAATCTGAGACGAGTTGCATTCACGAGGACAGTATGTGGCAAATAAAAGATTTCAGACCAAAATCAAGGGGAGTAACTCAAGAAACTGTTAAATCAACTCGAAAAAAGTTTGTGCACATGTGCACTCGGCACCAATCATGTGTACCTAATTTCAAAAGAATGCAATGAAACCCCTAGGACGAATTTCGTTGATGAGGACTGTAGCATGGGTTGAAATGTTTCATTAAGACCTAGTAGCCATTGGCCCCTAGATCAGAAATTTCTAGGGGCCAAATTATACTTCTAGGGGTCAATTATTTACGGTGTAAATCGGAGGAAATAAAATCACCAACAGGTTTCAATGTTGTCTTTTATTTTAAATTACCTGTAACTTACAGGTAATCCTGCTGTTACAGGATAAACAAATTAATAAAATTTAACAGGATTAAATTTAATCAGATTAACAGGATTAATAAAAAAAACCCGTCTACTGTCTGTCCCAGGTAATATATCCAAGACGTTTTCGGCGATATTTCAGAGACAATTGATTGTAGGATACTGAAACTTCACACAGAAGATAAACTAAAAATTACCAATTTTATTCCAAAGTATTAAGAAAATCTTTCCAGTAGTTCTCAACATATCGTGAAAACAAGAATTAGATGGGAGATTTGTAGTTAGTTTTTGACATCAATTCAATTCAATTCAATTCAATATTTATTGTACTGAACACCCTAGACAGGGCAGAGTACATGTAGAACACGAAAGAAGCAGCATCAGCTTCGAACAATCAATATTAAAACAACTTCATGCATTAACACATGTAGGTAAAGACATCATGACGTCAAGCCTGCATGTTATAACATTGGCAGATCAACGTCATCGTAGCCCCAAAATAACATGTTAGGTATTGGTGATTTTATTGAAATTAATATTTTTTTGTTGATTTCCTGTGAGAAGTTTCAACACCGTCGTACTTCAACCACGGTCTTTTTCCACCCGGCTTTGCTGAAAACTGCGACGAAACTTTTCTAACTTGGTCGTTGTTGATCGGTTTCTTCCCGACTAACAGTCGAACTTCCTCCGTCACCAGACACTGAACCGCTGGATAGTTGCCGTTTGCTGGTCAAAAACTGCATAAGATTGGACTGCTTTGCCATGGTTATAGGATTATCACAAACGCGAGGATGAATAATGTGATTACAAACTTCGACCGTGCTATCTAGCTAAAAATGGCGGAAATGTCAACTTCGATAGACACGAAAACGAGGCTCAGTCACATGGCATTATCGGAAACCAGGCGAACAGCATACGGCTTGAATAGAAAACACCGGTTTCTGAACCTATATGTGCACTGCGTATCGTAACATGACTACAAACGGGAAAAGACAACTGCACGGAGATTGAGGGGACTTCCTTGACAATGAAATCACCGGGCTGTTGAACACGTATAATCTATTCTCGTTACAAAAACAACCATCAGTATGCGTTTTTGCTTGTCGCCAGTGGCGACCTGTAGCATTTTTTCTGGTCGCTAAAATACAAACCTAGTCGCATTTGGCGAGTAAAACGGCTACTTTTCAATCCCTGTGTAGGTGCCAAATAAAAGTATTCCAGACTAAAATCAAGGGCGGATAACTCAAGAAAGCGTTGAATCGGGCAGAAAAAAGTTTGTGCACATCTACACATGGTACCGATCATGTGTACCAAATTTCAGAAGAATCCATTGAAAACTCTGGGACAAGTTGCGTTGACGAAGACAGTAGGTGCCAAATACAAGGATTTCAGACCAAAATCAAGGGGAGTAACTCAAGAAAATGTCAAATCGGGCCGAAAAAAGTTTGTGCACAAGTACACATGGTACCGATCATGTGTACCAAATTTCAGAAGAATCCATTGAAAACTCTGGGACAAGTTGCGTTGACGAAGATAGTAGGTGCCAAATACAAGGATTTCAGACCAAAATCAAGGGGAGTAACTCGAGAAAACGTCAAATCGGGCCGAAAAAAGTTCGTGCACATCTACACATAGTACCGATCAGGTGTACCAAATTTCAGAAGAATCCACTGCGTTGACGAGAAAAAGTTAACGGACGGACGACGCCATACCATAATACGTCCCGTATAAAAACAACTCACATGCAATTGGCAATGACACTCTCGCTTCGAAAGTTCAGCTGACCATATCTCAATATTTATGGAATAATTTTCGCTCACTCATCAAGATTTAATGGAATTTAATGCATTACTTTCACTGAAGTTTTCGACACATGACTCACCAAAAGGTGTCATTTGTTCCAAAAATAAAATTCAATTTCCGAACGGCCACTGTTAATTGTTTGTTTCTCGTAACCTTGTTGTTTCTCGTAACCTTGCGTGGAAAAATACACATGCTGAGTGTGATAATTATTAATTATTAACTTGCAAACCAATTGTATACAAATATGAAGAAAATGAACAACTTTTACTCATGAAAATGTAAATCCTTCATGGATTTTAATTGTTTGCCCTCAAAATATAGATGAGGGCTGGTTACGGGAAACGAACCATTAATTATCAGCAGCCTTGTAGTATTGGTTATAAATGATAGACCCTTTTCAGTATTTTTAATATAAGATAAACAAGAGCCCAAAGGGCTTCAATATACGCCCGTATATCTGGAATTACATTGGTCCAAATTTCAAGGTTGTTTAATCGCCTTGATTCCAATTGGTAGCTAGCAATCCGGAAAAAGGTCTACAATTTTGTGCTTCTGAGAATGTAACATATCACATCTAAAATTGAATGATAAACTAGAATGAGCTTAACTCTTGGAAACTAGGTGACCTTGGAGCAAGAACCGAGAGCTCACATATCCCACAATGAAATCGACAATAGTCAAACACAAGAAAATAGTACTTTTCCTGCAAATGGATTTCTTTCAGACGAGAGAATTTTTCATGAAGGAAGAAGAAAGTGATGAAGTAAACCTTTGTTCTGGAGTTGATAAACGGGTATGAAGTTCATAAAGGACTCCTCTCCAGGTTAAACTAGTAAATGTATGGTTTCTATTTCACAACAGTTTAACTAAATGTAGCTGTTTCAAACATGGGAGACAACTCCACAGGACAAATGCGATATACATGTAGGGGAGAGAACTCTGAATATTCCAACCTAACACATATAGTCAGCTAAACTTGATTCAATTCTGGGGGACTGTGACCTTGACATTTGACAAATTGATGTATGTCTCCTCTTCGCCATGCGAGTAAAGGTATCTGATACCATTCCATACCTTGAAACTAGAGATATCGCATGGATGAATGGACAGAACGCAACATCGCATTACATGACCTCGTCTTCGACAGGCATATGAAAATGTGACTTAATGATTTCCTGATTTTGGGGTCACAGTGACCTTGACCTTTGACCTTGACCTAAACTTTGGTGCATGACACATCGTCTTCCGTCAATGTATCAATGGACACAAAAAAATCACGATTTTTATGAATTTCATGATTTTGGGGGTCACCGTGACCTTGATATTCGGCCTTGACCTACATTTTGGTACGTGACACATCATGTCCCCGTAATGTATCTACTGACACAAAAAAAAGTACTTTTCAAAGATTTCTTGATTCTGGAGTCACAGTGACCTTGACCTAAATTTTGGTACATGACAAACCATCTCCCCGTAATTTCTCAATGGACACAAAAATCAAGATTTTTAACAATTTCACGATTTTGGGGTCACAGTGACCTTGACATTTGACCTTGACCTACATTTTAATATGTGACACATTGAGTCCCCCTAATGTATCTACTGACACAAAAAAATGTTATTTTTAATAATTTCGTGATTTTTGGGTCACAATGACCTTTGACCTTCGACCTTGACCTATATTTTGATATGCAACACTTCATTTCCCCCTACTGAATCCACTCACAAAAAATTTAAAATTTATGATTTCCTGATTTTTCATTCACACTGACCTTTGACCTCTGACCTCGACCTACATTTGGCATGTAACACATCGTTTCCCCCTAGGGCATCCACTCGCCAAAAATTAGAACTGTAGATGGAAAACTATCAATGATCAATGATTTCCTGATTTTTAGGCAACAGTGACCTTTGGCCTCTGACCTCGACCTGAATTTCGGTATGCGACACATCGTCTCCACCTGATGTATCCATTCACAAAAAATTGCAACTGTGGATAGAAAACATCCAGAGATATAGACCGGACACGAACACTTCACTGATTTCCTGTTTTTTCAGGCCAGTGACCTTTGACCTCTGATCGCGACCTTCATTTTTGTACGCGACACATCGTCTCTCCGTAGGGTATCCACTCACCAAAAATTGGAACTGTAAATAGAAAACTGTTCCAGATATAGACCGGACACGGGGGACGGACAGACGGACGGACGGATGGACGGACAGACGGACGGAAACCGCCATCACATAATACGTCCGCCTTTTTGGCGGGCGTATAAAAAGGCTTGAGGGGTAATAAATTATGGAAAGTTACGACCCTCCCTGAAACTCATACACCCTTCGGCGTCTTCGGCATCAGCCGAAGGGTGTATGAGTTTCAGGGAGGGTCGAAACTTTCCATACACCCAGGGCAGCCCTCGAAATTTGGCGTAACCGAAACGATCGGTTACGTGTCGGTTACGTGGTTGTAAATTCTGCAGAACGAATAATCGGTTACGTAAAAAATCAACTTTCGCTACGGTATGACGAGTGCCATTGAAAATGTCTGGGCGACCGGCCCAGTGACAGTCATCAATCGTTGCCTTACCGGTCTATATTTCTCCTCTATGGTATCTTCAACCTCGCCACCAGGGGTCGCTCTCCGCTGGAAAATTGGCCGCTCCGACGAACCCCTGGGACCACGCTCACTGAAAGTGGGTCCCATAATACATTGAAAAATTCGTTCACGTGTCCTCTTCTGGTTCCATTGGAACATATTCCATTCCTTTTGAAACGTCAGTCATGAGTCATTTTCTTCGCCAGCGTCAATAACGTTGTGACGTCAGAATAGAAAATGTTTCGCAAGAATACATTATGAGCATACGTCATCTGTCAGACGCGCTCGTAATGTCCATGACGTTGGGAGATCGGCATGATCTCCACAGAGATGCCCTCGTTATGTTCTGAATTCTAGTGTTTCTTGTGCTATCCAATGATCGATCGTACGGCTGAGCGCCATCCCAGAGCCTAGTAGGGAGGACAGGACCGGATAGCTCTGGTTTCGAGATTGTGGTATCTTCGAATCATGCTTCGGAGTTTATACACGTTTTTATTATGGAATTAGTATCATGAACGTGTGATTTTGCATCAGAAAGAAATAAAAACACGGAGGTTCGAAACGAAAAAAACTGACATTCTGATGGCGCATAAAAACGGAAGCATGCGATATAAAGGGGACACAACTCCCAACATACAAAGCCTGAATTCATCCAATCAAATGTGGGTCAATTCTACAGCGCGGGACAGCACGCACACGGAAGTGGATGAAAATCGAATTTCTCATCTCCGGATCCTCCGGACCGCAGGTTCGATATGCAAAACGGCTCAAAAGCGAAAATTGACTCTGTGAACATAAAAACATTCCAGAAGTGGTCATTTCACGATGACTTTAGAAAAGTTTTGTCTGCTTTTGTTTTACTTTCTACACATTTCACATTTTTTCAACACCGTCCCTTTTATTCCATGCCTGGGTGCTTCTTGCTGAATTTCTGACGAATAAGTTGCACATGTTACATCGCAGTTTGAGAATATTGCCGTCAGCTGCTGTTTCAAGGACTCTCAAAACAATTTTGTATTTTATTGTAATAATATATATATAATAATATATAATACACAATTTCTTCAGTTCCAGAATTTTTTTTGGCTAACCTGTTTACGTAACCAATGGGTTACGCAACCTAGTCCTACGTAACCGAACAATAGGTTACGTGAACATCGTGACCCAGAACTATTTTTGGGTTACGCAAATTTTTGAAATTTCGAGGCCTGCAGGGGAAAACTAATAATATCAAGTTGTTGGGCTGTATTTAGAGAATTCAATATTCCTTAAGCATGTTAAGCTTCCATTGGTTTCGGCAGTCCCTCACTTCACGAATCAGCCTAGTTCGCTTGTGTCATACAAGTACCAGGCTCTGCATTGTGTATGGTGCCTAAATTAAAAGTCTAAATTATGCCCAGCTACAAGACACATTCTTAAATATTTTAGAGTTTTCATAGGTTTTCTGAATATTCTGGAGTCATTTTTCACTCTTTTTGGGTTATGCCAATTGATGATCGGCATATCGAAGAATTGTGCATCTCTGTCTATATAAGCTTATTTCAGCCAGTTATATATGTATTTCAGTGGTGTTATTCCCCAATCAAACAATATCTGGCTTTCATTGGTCTTGGGTAAGCCAACATTCCCATGTCTACCTCACACCTCATTCCCAGATGACATGTCACACTAAATACCAGATCCAGTCTGGACTATCGGACCTATGGTAATCCCTCTAATAATTCAATCACAGGAAACTGAACTTTCCCACCATAAAATTTGAGGGTGATCAAATTTATGAGAACAGCAAATTGACAAAATAGCTCAAAATCATGCATATAATCCATCATTTCTTCATTTTAGAGAGTGATCAAATTTATTAGAATCACCAATTGAATTTGTCCCCAAACTTGAGGGTGATTGAATTTTGATACAGGGATTCAGGGCATGAATTTACCATAAAACTTTGCTAGACCATCGGGCTGGTATATTTCATTACACAGAGCTGAAATTCTTGAATTATAACCAGCCAGTCGGGCTGGTTAGCTAGCTTCAGAACTTCAACCAGACAAGTTCTAAATTCACCAGCCACAGGCTGCCGGGCTTGTGGGAATTTCGAGCCCTGGGATTGATTACTGTACTATAGCTAATATCCTAAAATCTAACGGGGTGACGGGTCACAAATATACTTAAGTAATATTCCTGCTATATCACCACAATCACAGTGCTTAGAACGAGAATGATTTCTCCCAATCACTCCCTTAAATTCAAATTCAGAAGAGTGAAAAACACCTCTTCTTATTGATGCCAATTATGCATTGGATAGTATGTAATCAGTCTTCTTCCAGGCCATGAATTTACCATAAAACTTTACCAGACCATCGGGCTGGTATATTTCATTATACAAAGGTGAAATTCTTTAATTATAACCAGCCAGTGGAGCTGGTTAGCTAGTTTTAGAACTATATTCAACCAGACAAGTTCTAAATTCACCAGCCACGGGCTGCCGGGCTTGTGGCAATTTCGAGCCCTGTCTTCACCCAAAAAATACTCTTCCAAACATTGTCTAGTGGACTAAAGTTTAGCCTCTTCTGCTTTTTCTGAGAGTGTCATGAAGATATATGTAATATGACAGAAGAGATGCAAACTACTCCGGCAGTGTTCCAAAAATAAACCACATTATTTCACACGATCTATGTTCGATGGGGACACGGAAATGAACCAAAATAAACATACATACCATTTGACAAGGTAACCAATTTATCCGCCCAAAACAATGCTGATTCATAATGATGCTGAAAAGAAAGACAACGATACTGAGAGAATTCAAATGGAAAATTAAACTTGATGCAAGAGAGATATACTGCTATGATTGACATTATTCTTCTAAGAATTTGACTGTTCAAAAGGATGAAAAGTACCCCTAACCTTCATATTAGGCCATTCACAATAATATTTTTGTTTCCAGTAAACAACTTTAGAAAATTTGGGTAGGTAAGCAGGCATTTTAATTTTTGTATTTCTTTTATTTTTTTTTTATGGGTTTTTGACCTTTTTGTATAGTATTTCACGGAGTACTGCTGAAGAACATAGAAATGAAAATAAATGTCCACCCAAATTTTTTTTTGACGGAAAAATATATAGGTAGGTAGGGTTACTGGAAACAGAAATATTATTGTGGATGGCCTTATATAAATCTATGAAAGCATTCTTAATCTTAGTACTCTTACTATTAAATGTCAAATTGTGTAAACAAAAACTGCATGTGTTGTAATGATGAACAATAAACCCCATTCTCCTGGAGGTTCACCAATTTCAGTTTTACCCTCTATGGGTTTTGCATACCATGTTAGCTTATTTAACCACTGGTTAAAGCCAGGTTACCATAGGTTATCCATTTTCCAATGATGGTAATGTGCAACAGGTGACCTGCTATGGTAACCTGCAACAGGTGACCTGATATGGTAACCTGCAACAGGTGTCCTGAGAAACTATCACAGCACAACACAAGCCTGTTTGGAGGTATGAATTTCTTCCTGTGAAGTCTCACCCACCCGGATCAGTTGATAATCTCTCACCATACTGATATAATAATAAGCTATTTTGTAGACTGAATTGTTCATTCACATTGGCAAGTGTAGAATTTAAAAGAAAACAAGAGCCTTATATCTGATTATGGGCTTTAATAAGGGTTGCAATAACTAGAATTTGACCTTGAAAAAATAGATCAAGTTCAGTAAAATTAGACAAGTTTCTAGTCCATCACCAGTTGCCTTGCAGTTGCATATGTGACTGTCGTATGAATTTAGAGAGCCTAAAAATAATACTTAAAACGATATTACCAATACACGCACCAGAATTTGACTTTGACATAATAGGTCAAGGTCAGTCAAATTTAACATATTTAATGAACAAGGGTGATTGAGTGAGTAGGATTCAACGTCGTTTTCAACAATTTTTCAGTCATATCACGACGGTGCCTACATGTGCCAGAATACGAGTGTGTCCACAGTTCCTTTTATCCTGGACACTGATCAGCCCAGCCAGTACAGCACTCGGTCACACATCCAAGTATTGACCAAGATCAACGTTGCTTAACTTCGGTGATGTAACGAACAACACTCCTTTAAGAGATACTGTGTAAACAAGCAGGATGGGCAGACAGACAGATGGACCATGCAGACAATGCCCTTTGGACAAAAATGCCAGAGCGGTAAACATCAATATGGTTCTTCTTCAACATTACAATCCACATCTACTGTACTTGATTTTCGGCCAGAGTGACCTTGACCTTTGAGCTTTTGACCTAAAAATGAATAGGGTTTTTCTTTAGCCCATGGGCATTTAGGATACCAAAAGTTTGACCTGGAACTGGACCCAATGACTTGTTACCATTGTTAATTGGTTAATTAGGTTTATTTTTGGGGGGGGGGATGACGGAATAAAGAACGGGCAGATGAAAACCATGCTCCAAAAACTTAAAATCAAATAAACTTCACTTTAAACAGAATGACGAATGGTTGAAATGTATCTTACTTTAGCTTTTTCCAGTCTGCCGTTGGTCAATTAGGTGCATTTCTTCCCCAAATTCTAATTAATTGATATTTCCAGATTGAGTGTACCCCAGATAAAAACTTTCGCAATAATGGCCAAGAATGGGTGAAACCACTGACAACTCGGTTCGAGAGGAGCGGACTCGCAGATGATTTGAGACTCACAGTAGCTAAGTATCACAGCTACTGACTTCCCTCGTAGCTATGCCACATGCCTATCCACTCTCTTGCCTTTGAAATTGTACATGCTGATCACACACTCATTATTACCTTTGCACCCAACTAGGCCCCTTGTGAAATAATGGTTTGCAATGAGAAAAAAGAAATGGAAGGATGGCAAACTAGTCTTCCTTCATCAGAAATCTGTGAAAGAATTCACCACAAACATTGATCTCACTCATAGCCCCGCCATGTTCTCTCAAAGATGTCTCGCCGATTAGTGATGTCATATGTCATGATGTACATGTAGTAAGCCTATACTGTAATCAAAGCACAGTCCTGCGGATGTGCTGCAGACACTGACAGACTGTGCTGACCTCTGCAAGACTTTGCTTTGATACTACAGCATGAACATATGACTCCACCTGTCTGGGAAACCCCTTTGGGCAAACATGAAGGAGATCAACGTCTATGATAAATTTATATCACTGATTTTCGGTGACGGTAGAGGAGTTTGGCATCCTTCCAAGTCTATTTTCTCATTGCGCATCATTCTTTCAAAAGAGGCAATGCCTAATGGAACACAAATGTAATAATAAGTGCGTGACCAGAATGTTCAATTTCACTGGCAAAAGAATTGATAGGCGTGTGGCATAGCTATGAGTGAGTAGCCAGGATACTTACATAAACTCACGGGTACTTTTGTAAGACTGTGTAGAAGGTGTTTAGGCACTGATTATTGCGCAAGGTGACAAATTGCAATCAGTTATTTCTCTTGGAAGTTCTCTTTTGGTCACCTAGCTGACATCCGTTCTGCTCAAATTGCAGTTGCAGATGGCGATTTAATATTCAAAACTCTAAGCATGTGGAGGAAATGTCTTTACTGGTTGTGATCATTTGGCATATTGTACGGTTGAACTGTAAATGTTATACCTGGGATTCCTGTACATCATGTATCTTTATTTACTTGCTATTAGGCGTAAATTAAAAAAGTGTTTGTTTCGGGTAACGCGACCGACCCATCAAAATCGTGCCGACTGAAAAGTTTTTTTTACCATTAATCCATCATTTCACCTTCCGTTTTTTTCTTTTTTATAAATCGTTTCACCTTCCGTTTTGTATGCCCAGCAGTGTCCGACCGACCTCCGTCCGCGTGTTGTCTAACAAGAGCGGAAGCGAAGTACACGCATGCTTGTGAATTCGTTTCGGTAGCCATGATGTGTAATGTTGAAAGTTACCAGCTAGCCAAAAATTAGGGTTCCCGAAAGACGGCTCGGGTTTGCGGGGGGCACAGCATGGTGGTGTTGTGTATCACAGTTCGTGAGAAAAATGACATAATCACTAAAAACTCGCTCCAAGAATGCTTCCTGGAGTCGACGTGGGAGGAAGTGTTGGAGAAAATGTACGAGAAACCCCACGATAGCGTCACCGTAAGCGTGTCTGCCGGTAACAATGTTGGGAGCGAGTGGTTCCATCCAGTGTTTACTCAAACTGTCAAAACCACGTTGGAATTCGACAAAAGTATCAAGTTCGACTATTCATGTTCCATAATGGCTGCAACATGTTGGGATTCCTTCCAGACTTCTTTACAGGCATATCTAATGTTTTTCCTCCGTCCATGGACTGTGATTATGATTTATTTTCCATGATTTATTTACAATTGATATTCCGTCACATTAGTGCTCACATATGCTGATTTATTTACATTTGGTAATCCATCTTTTTAGTGTTCATATATAAAGATCTGAGAACTGTAATTTATCCAGAAACAGTTTATCTGTTTGTGTTCCATCCATGGACTGTGATTTCAGGACATTTGAGTTCTTAACCCTTCATATTGTGCGAATCTAGTCCTTAGTTCATTCCAGGTGGAATGTGCTCGCCGTCAATCCCATGCACATCTGAATACCTCAGTGTGTGCCAGTGTCGGCTATCGTCTCGATACATGAGATATTTTCAATGTTTGATCAAGTGTTGCTTATTGGTCTTGATGAGGAATTAAATTGAAATCACGAATGCTTATGAATCACTGTCTTGTGGCTAGTTTATAATTGCATTATTCAAATGACGTCCTCCAATTTACATGTATTCCCGACATGTATGTGTATCTCCCATTTACATGTACAAGTTACAAAAAAACAAACCAAAAAAAAAACAAAAAACGACCGACCGACCCAACTTCCATGACAGAGGGTCCGTTACCCCAAACAAACACTTTTTTAATTTTGGCCTTACATTAAAAAATATGTAAACATTCAGGGCCAGAATTTTGAAGCGAATCATCGCGTGAAAATTCGCCTGACAGGGCATTCGGGCGAATCGAAATGGATTTGCGTAGAATTGAACGTAAACTTAAATGTCACCGGTTGAAAACTTACGATTGAGCCACCTTCGCAGATCATCAACACACACTGCTGTCGAAAACTGAGCTCTATATCAAGTATACGTTCGCTGATCTGTTGAGTGTTTTCATTAGCTCGTTCACTGGCCGCCCGCCAATCGCTGTCATTAAAACAATTAAGTGCCATGGGCCAACTTCCGCTTTAGCGTTTGAAAACAAACCGGTGAAATGGCTACCGACACAGGGCCTAAAACGGGGAAACAAATTAGTTAAACGGCCCTGTGTCAGTGGGAAATTGGCCTGAGGGATAGCTTTGCATTCCATTTTAATGATGCGGTCGATAAGGTGGTACGGATCTTTTGCAAAGTGTTTCAGAAACACTGCGATCATTAGCCCGAAAACATCGGCTAAGGAGTCTATTTTTTTTTTTTTTGTTGCTGACCCCTTAGCCCGAATCACTTATACAGACCGAAAAGGAAAAAAAAAAATAAGATGTGAGTCGCTCGAGATCTTTAACTGCACACGGCGTGTGGAATTGAGACAGAGGCACAAAAAGCATTTTATCGAATAAATAATATGATTTGGCATCTCCAGCACTATGACAACCACCTAATGACTCCTTTAATTAGATGGAATCTGCCATCAAACACGGATTTTGTCAACAAAACCGTTGTGTTTCTTTCTCCATAGTTTACAGGGACATGCGCAGAATGGGGTTGACCTTTTGGATCACGTCATCAAGAACGGTTATAAACCAATAGCGACGGGTGTTTATTCACGTGATCAAGAAAGGTCACGAGATAAAAATACTGAAGGTCATATCCTTACAAGATGTCAGAAAGGCGCGAAAACGTTAAAATCAATGAAGGTTTTTTCTCACACATTTGATCACATTTTGTCAGCATCAAAACAGTCGTGATAGATGGTACATGGACAAAGAAGCTCAGGTCGGTCAAACTGTATCAAATTGGCATATTTTTTCTCTCCCGTTTCGTTATTTTCGTCAGCGAAAAGCCGCTTTTCGCGAGATAAATTTTTATCGCTAAAATTTAACCCACCCGCGATCTGGGCTGTGATAGGAATGCCACGCCCCCTTACCTACATGTATATTCACCTATCACAGCCAGAGTTTGTGGGTTATGCGATCATATAACCACTGTGTATAGAGGCAAAATAGTAGCCGACGTTGTCAGTTACGGCAAAAACGGACATAGCTAATGTGGAGTAAACCTGGATTCTCCTGAAACATTGCTGCGAGAATCCATGAATATTCATGAAATATTGCCACGAGAATCCATTCAGATTCCCGCAAAATTCAGCGAAATTCTGGCCCTGACATTCCTGTACTAACTTTTCTTTACTCCTTTGACCCCGCTTCCCTCAACTACTCAACCTAATTAATCAATTATCAAAGGTAACCAGTCGCCATTTAATGGAATTTGAATGCCGGTTGGAGATCATTTAGGTATCATTTAGCCTGGAACATATTACGGAGGGCGTAGTTTTCGACTCCAAAATTGACATTAATGTTTGCATCAACACTGATCAGGTCGGCTTATGTGCAGTGAAAATTATCATGCATTCGGCATTTTTACCTGATCTAAGTAACCACGGACGCGTGATCTGAGTTTTTCCAAGTTGATATTCACACACGGACCCTTAGATGAAGTATCAAGCGGGATGCTGGGCTCTCCTTCTTTCACTTCGCCCGCCATGCTGCTCAAAATGAAACTTACACAGGCGCAAACTTTTTATCCAATCATCTGCCTTGTTGCAAACACACTACGGCTCTTTTCAGACAACTTCTTTTTCATTGGGCATAGCCACAGGCGTCAGCATGGTAACCAAAGGAGGCGTGGAATCACTGCAAGGGAAAACAACATCCACTGCGCGAAATTTGCACCGTTCACTGCCGAATTTCTCCTTTCACATCGATTATTTCGTAAAGAAACGTCTGTGTATGCTGGGTGTAAGTAATACTGTTAGTCCATAATATTGTTAATGATAACTACATAGAGTTAGCGAGAGAAATCTGATGCGTTTTGTGGTATTATGCAGCGACCAGTTTTCGTTTACAAATGAGATAAGCTGTTTCAGATATAATCTGATAATGCACAGGGAATTGGTATCATTTGGATTGCATATACTAATACATACCCATCTTACATCACATATACATAAAGTGGTGTCATCTTGAAATTCTCACTTTTCCGTGTCACTTTTTCATCGGATTTCAAAGGCTCGATTGACAGCAAATAAACGCAATATATTCAGACCTGGCAGTGTTCTGTTTTCTGTTACACTTCATAACACAAATCCCGGATCGTATATGGCACTGCGGTGCACAGTTTTGGTAAAATCCTTTCTCAAATCAGTGATTTGATAAATCCCCCCGCCTTGAGCATCTTCACAGACGTGGAAATTGGAGCGATTTATGCAAGAGGGACTGCATGCCGTCACGCACCACGACCAATGCTGATTGGCTGTTTAGACTATTGCAGTGCACAGTGCACAAAATTCACAACTGTTAAACGAGTCCCTCTAGCTTGATCAATCCAAGATGGCCAATCAGCATTGTTCGTGGTACGTGACGTAATTGTTATGATTTCAGGTTCGAGGCTACGGCAGTCTTTCAACGTCCGTGAAGATGCTCGAAGCGGGGGGATTTACCAAACCGCTGATTTGAGAAAGGATTTTGCCAAAACTGATGTGCACCGCAGTGCCATATACGATCTGGGATTTGTATTATGAAGTGTAACAGAAAACAGAACACCGCCAGGTCTGAATATATTGACACGAAAAAGTGACACGGAAAAGTGAGAATTTCAAGATGACGCCCCTTTATGTATATGTGGTGTGAGATGGGTATGTATATGCAATCTAATTGATACAAATTCCCTCTGATATAATGCCAGGAGTGCGCTAGCCAAGGTTTCATGTCTTCGTCTGTTCCATCACTGAGACATGCTTCCTCTATATTAAGTTGCAAGTACAGTCCGAGAGCACTACGCTGCATGGACCGTAAAATAACCCTCTCCCACTTTCTGACCTCTATTTTATCGAGTTTGGCAAACTGTTTGATAATGATAGCTATGAGGAGCTAATGTCTCTGTAATCCATCTTCAAACTCCCAATGGACCATCAAATATTCCCAAGTGTTTGGTCATGTGATCTGTGGGATACAAACCTTTCTGTGTCACTTGTTGATGTTTGAAGATGGATTATAGAAACCTCAGTTCCCTATGGCTATCAAACTGTTTACCAAACTCCACAAAAATAGGGGACATAAATTGTGATAGGGTTGGGTTTTTTTCTGGATAGAGCCGTACAGCCCATACAGTTAGCATAGTGGAACAGAGTTCAAGTTTATTGCACAAATATGCCACACAGGCTAATGGGAACATGAAATGACAATGACACTCTATGCGAGAGTATACTATAGTGGATAGCTTGTGTGACAGAGGTGATCCCATTCAGTTAATATTTTTTATTATGGTTAGTTTATAGGCTACAGACATTGGAAGCCAAGATAGACATACTCAGCTACAGCACAGATAACTTGTACTTTACATGACCTTACATGTATTACAATGAATAGCTCATTCTTTGAAATAGAATCCAAATGCAGAATATATCGCCTGATTTTAATGAAGAGATTTTCTCGTTCACTGTGATGTCTTGAGCACTCCAATAGGGAATGTATCTCAACTTCCAAAACGCCACAATGTAAACACAACTTTTCATCTCTGGGAATATCCAACCTCGCTCAATTTGAAGAGAAGATCTATGCATGTGCTTATTCTAAATTTCAACAAGAAAATATGCTTTTGCAATTACAGATGTCTGTACATATAATTGAATATAGAGGAATGTTATTAACACAACAACATCGACGAAGACACCCACTGCAATTTATTATCAAGCCACTGTGGGTAGACCATATGGTGTTTGCGATGACATTTTGACTGTAAATGCTATTGTTGTGTATGTTACACTTTCTTAGGGCTCTGATATAAATATAGACTTCATTTTCATTTCTGTACAGGCTAAAAATTAATTAGTTTTGAAAAATGGATGGTGAGGTGTATGCCGAGGAAGCCAAACATCTGGTTAATGATGTCATAAACAGCGCAATAGCAAAGCTGGAGATGGGATTGGTCGAGCGAGAAAAGACATTCGAGTCAATGAAGAAAGAAATGTCACGACAAAATGAATTCATCACCAGACAAGAGGACTACAAAGTACAAAACATAGACTGGCTGACAATAGAGCAGTTCACCGTAGAAACAGGAGAGGAGAAAATCATGGAATTTATACAGGTGGGTCAGGTTATTGATCAAATTATTAAATTATCAAATTATTGTCTCCAAAATTGTGGGTGATTGAATTTTGATAGGGCAACTGAATTATTGGAGGGATCACCACAAAAGAAATAAAAAAAAATTGGTAATGGACGCTGCAATTTATATGAGTGAATGAAGATACATGTACCTCACAAACATTTCAAACACATCACTATGTCACGATTTCATGTACAAGATTCCCGATTCCATGGCCATTATGACACTAATTGTCGCCATGTAATATGGTTAAACTGTACTACACAAGAGATGACTGACAAGTGTTGGAACAGATGAGTATAACCAAACAAGTAGATCTATGTCCATGCCACATCTATCTACAACAAACCACATGGCCGGGACATGCTTATCCATGCTCCTCTTTGTTACATTGTTTGTAAATTTCTTTATTTTCCCTTCTTTCCTTTCCTCTTTTCATTCAGACGTGGGAGTATGAGGACAGCTGGCTATACTGTATAGACTTTCTGGGTGAGGATGAACACGAGTTTGATACACGGTACAGGTACAGTGTACGCTGGAGCATACCCACACGCAGAAAACCCGTCCCCAGGGCAACCGCATCCGTCTATTTCACATTCCAAGTCTCCAAGATTAAACCTCAGGTTTGATACCAGTTTTCACATTCGGGGCTTCAAGCATGGTGTTAACCAGATGGGTGCCAGGGTGTCTTTTTGGCACCCTGTTTGAATTTCGGCACCCTAAATTCAGCAGATTTATCATGGAGGGATAGGAAGTAGATACCCTGTTGTCTGAGAAATCTGCACAAATTTGTAATTTCGGCACCGTGATGGAAATTTCTTGCTAACAATATGCATTCAAATATTGTGTATGCAGAGTTGGTGGAGGTGGGGATGGAAATTTAGGATTTTCACCAAATAATATTTTGGTAAATTTTTGTGGGAATTGTGATTGTTTCACACATATAATTAAAGCCACCATTGTGAGCACTGTCTCTAGATAATGACTGTTTCCAGGTTTGTGCTCTTACATCACTTCAATCATGTATTTATTCATGTCATCAGGTAATATGTCATCTGTATTATTCACACTGATAGATCTTCTCTGTGACATATTGAATGTCATTCAATATGATCATAAAATAATATCATTGAATAAATTGAGGCATTTCCTCTATTATGAAACTATTGCACTTTTCTGATCATATATGATTTTTGTGAAGCTTATTGAAATCTTCAAATAGAAATGTCCAATATGGCAATAAGTTAAATCAAAGAATATTCTAACTCTGTCAGAGTTGGATGTTTTGTTGAAGAGGCGTTGCTGACAATAATGTCAACTCGTGCTGACCAGATTGGAGATCTTATAATGTTTCTCTGCATAGTTTAGGCAAAGAAAATGGTAGAGTGCATGACTGATATTTGAATTGTTTCTATTTTCAGAATTATCCAGTAGAAGTTTTTTATGTATTTGAAACAAACAAGTTGGTTCACAGGTATGTATAATGTTGTAATGATATGAATGGCATTGAAATACTTTACAAGTTGTGAAACCCAACACATCAGTCAATAGATACATGCTTATCTCCCTTGATGTGACCTGAATAGTTATGTCCCCTGATATGATCAATCATTCAAGTCCTAACCGAAACAAGTTTTAGCTCTTATATTTCTTCATTCTGAAGTACAAAGTTTTGTTAAGGTTGGTTGAAGTGGCGAGAGGGGCATTTAAACTCGGATATAGTAAATCTGTTAAGCGTCTTGAATTTGTCTATACTGTAGGAACACATTGCAATATTGAAAGCGACGTTAAACCATATTCACTCACTCACTCACTTTATGTATTTTTCAGATGATTCACATTTCTCATCGGTAATACTAGGATATATGTACAAAAAGATACAGTTTTTTTGTCATTCAGTATGGGGAAAGAAATTTAAAAATTGAAATTGAATAATAATATGAGCAATAAATGCCAAGAATTTTCATTGTAAATTAGATGTAGATTTTCATCAAATGGAATACATTTTTTTTTCTTTTTCAGACCAGGACAGTCAAGATTCAGAGAGAAGTGGTTAAAAGATATCATTGAGAGTAAAGTCTTATTGATGCAGTCTGTGAATTTTTAACTGAGATTCTTACTGCGACTGTTACAGACATTGCGGATCTACTTTTTGTGTGGAATTGTTATTCAGAGCTCTTCACGACACAAAAGATACAGTCCAACTCTACTTCGTCAGTCCAGCTCTACTTCGTCAGTCCAGCTCTACTTTCTCAGTCCAGCTCTACTTCCTTAGTCCAGCTCTACTTCCTCAGTCCAGCCCTACTTCCTTAGTCCTGCTAAACTTCCTCAGTCCAGCTCTACTTCCTCAGTTCAGCTCATCTTTCTCAGTCCAGCTCTACCTCCTCTGCCCAGCTCTGCTTCCTCAGTCCAGCTCTACTTCCTCAGTCCAGTTCTACTTCCTCAGTCCAGCTGTACTTTGTCCAGCTCTACTTCCACAGTTCAGCTGTACCTCCTCAGTCCAGCTCTACTTCCTCAGTCCAGCTCTACTCCCTCAGCCCAGCTCTATTTCCTCAGATCACCTCTACTTCCAGAAACCAGCTCTACTTCCTCAGCTATTAACTGATGCAAAATATGTCATTCATCCAAGGGGTATTACTATATTCTGTGTATAGAGAGGAAATCTTCTTTCATCTTTTACAACGATTGGTCCTGATACTACATTCAGATGTACCAGCCTTGTACCGACCTCACAAGTCACACAAACACTGGTCACACTGTATGTCAATCCTGAAAAGTTAGATGTTATCATACATGATGTGTTACTGCATGGAGATACACATATATACATTGTACTCACATCAATAAGATGGTGGATGTTATTTACTAATTGAACAAGAAGATACAAATGTATACTTGCTAAACAAATTGACCAGTACTGCCAATGTTTTCAATTACAGCAAATGCTGACAGTATACTATGTATATCACCATTTGAAGATTTGCTGTTGGCTGCTAGAACTATGTGTACAATTTTAATCATCTTATATTACATAATATTGTTTTTGGTATTTCGGAAGTTTTGTACAATTTTGGAATTTAAAATCTATGGAAGTTATCTGTTTGACCCTCCATCATCGTATATTAAAGTTATAGAACATATTTATTTGTATATTTACCATATTTCTTGTACTGGTTTGTATATATGTAAATAAATATTTTTATTGATCTAACTTATTTGTAATGGTCTTGAAAGCTCCAAGAATTCTTCTCACCAGAGTCAAAACTGCTTCATAACCAAATCGTTCACCTGATGTAGGATATTATGCCTTGCTTCGAGAAGTTCGAATCGAACACCTTCCTTCACTCTATTACTGGAGTGAGTCTATGGCTCAGCCACATGCGTTTCAAGGGGGTCATAGATTTCCATGCACCGAGGGAAGTTTACTCTAATTACGGTATAATTTTGCTATGTCCTGGATGCCTTCTGGTTCACTTTTGCACTTAGACATGAAATATGTTATATCTCCTGTTTGCCCTTGTGCGGATAATCATACTTAACTGATAGATTGTCCTATTGGAGCTACAATGTCTTTGACACAAGGCTGGTTCACGATGTTCTAGTGTATGGGCTTCCTGACCTGATGTCAATCGCTTCATGATGTTCTAGAATACAGGCTTGCTGACCTGATGTCAATATCAAAATAACATGGGAACTATTAGTGATTTTCATGAATTGTTTTTATTGTGACTGGTATACAGCAGAGTTATCTACCCTAATGTGATGGACTGTTTTACAGCGAAGTTATCTCCCTTAATGTGATGGACAAATTTGAATTAAGACTAGCTTTCTCATTGGCTCACTAGTCATAGGATGAAGGGCTTCTCTCAGAACAACAACATGGCGAACCTGCCCGGTGGTACACACCTCAGCATATTTAAATAACAAATTCTTCAGGTTTTCCTTTTCAATCCTCAAACCCCCCCGCCATAACTAAACCTGGCAGTGACACTTTCACAGCAAATACACCTATTCCTATCGCAATCTTTCAGCTTCCATCATCATGTTGGATCTGTCAGAAGACCCCATACACAGGCCAATTTCTGCATTCACTCATCGAAGTTTGGAGTCAGAACATAGAAATCCCCGAATCCCCAATAACCAGGAGTCTTATTTGACCCATAACATAGCACAGCCTCCCAAAATCTGTCAGCTGACAGGACATAACATGGTCATTGGCCCAATGGCAGGTGGGTTCAATACTATTTTGGCTAATTGGTATTGGTATACATCAAAGTTCTCTCCCCGGATGTGATGGACTGGTGTACAGGAAAGTTCTCTCCGCTAATGTGATGGACCCTGTGGGGTTCCCAGGGATTGACCTGGGGTGTACAAGTTGTGCACCATGATGTCATGGTGAGAATTTAAGGGCCTTGGCTCCTCAGACAGCTTGTCATAAGAGGTGACTAACTGGGGCACCCATGGGATCCTGGGTGTAACGAGAGCATAATGGGCTTCAATATATGCCTATGCATGCCTAACTATAACCCTTGAAAACATATTGTATTAACTAGAATTTGACCTTGATGAAATAGGTCTAGGTCGGTCAACTTAAATAGGCTTATAATCAATCACCAGGTGCATATGTAGGGCCCTACTATTGTGTAAATTTGAAAAGCCGAGCTTTGGGATACTGCTATAACTAGAATTTGACCTTGATAAACTAGCTCAAGGTAAGTTAAATTAGAAAGGCTTTTAGTCTATCACCAGTTGCAAATATTCTACGAACTTGAGAGCCTAGACGTAATCCTTCAGAAGTTATCACCAATTTTCAAATTTGAACTTGATAAAATAGGGCAAGGTCAGTCAACTTCACTAGGCTTCTGACCCATTGCCAGTTGTATTTGTTGTATCAGTTTAGAAAGCCTGGCTATAATCCTTCAATGTGTATTGCATTAACAAGCAGACGGAGAAAATTAATGATACAGACGGACGGATCAAGCAGACAATACCCTTCAGTCAAACTTGGCATGGGGGTAAAAATCATTAAGCTTCTTCTTTGCCATGACAATCAACATCTCTGATCTGTACTAAAACATGACAATTTCCAATTATTTACTGATTTTTCTACCACAGTGACCTTGACCTCAAAATGAATAGGGATCCTCTTGAACCATGGGTAAGGTATACCCAAAATTTGGTACCAATCCATGACCTGGAACATGGGATATCGCATGGGCAAGCAAACATTAACAGATGGTCAGACAGACAGACGGAAATCATGATCGCAGTGGGACCCTGGGTGGAAGACTAAAACCCTACCTTTGTGGTCCTGGGTGTGCTAAGTAATAGGACCCAAATGTTGTGATGTGGCTGAAAGATTGTTGAAAGTGATGTTAAATCATATTCACTCACACCTGATGGGACACACAGGTGTACAACAAAGTTCTCTACCCTAATGTAACCAGCTAGCCCATAGCAAGACAACAGATTGGGGTCGACTGAATCTTTCTCAAGAACTTCGTATCAATATTTTTGGAGTAACTTGGAAATTGATCAAGAAAAGTGCAATAACCCTGCGTGGCTTTTAGGCCCACAGTTTAGCCTGAGGCCCACAGTTTAGCCTGAAGTTGTAAATGCTGCAGAGCGGAGCCTCTTTGTATGAACCTGTCCTTTCAAACTTTGTTTGTTAGCAGGATTACACAACAACTATTTAACATACAGCAATGAAATTTTCTTCATATCCACCCATAGATAATCCGATTATAGATTTTTAGGCTGTGGAACCTTGAAGTGTGAATGTAGAAATTGGCTTGTGTCCTGATGGTGATGTCCGACTTGGCGTGATGGTGAACATTCGCAATATAACAATGTCTGTATTGGCTGTGGAAGCATCAATACCAGGTTTGGTTTAACCGATTCAGAAATGGTGAGGGGGGGATAAGAACCCAGAGAATTTATTTAAGGTGGTTCATGCCTCAAACAACGTTGGCGACGTCATAAGACAGGGTTAATTCCCCTGTAACAACTCTTCCAACGTCATATATCGCCTTTTGTGATAAAAGGCATAACCAGGGGAGGTAATGATGTCACAAATATTAGAAAACTATGGGGATAGGGTCACAAAGCTTTTTATATAAAACAAGTAGATCGAAGACCCTCATTTTTTATTTGATTAATAAAAAGATCACATGGTGGGGAAGCAGTGTTTAAAATATCAGCATAGGTCAGCGGAAGATTTTCGATTTGGGAGATGGTTTCATAGTCTGAAAATGTAACTGCCATTGTCACACAGTTCGATGAAATGTATAATTCATATACAATTAATGCATTTATATTCAGCTGTCTGGTGTTTCTAAGGCCCGTTGAAGTTTCTCTATGTCACCCCGTACTTTATTCTAATTTTGTTTGATGTTAGTCTGTCATACCACATGCCATTTAGTCCTCCTAACCCTGACATCCATGATCATTCTAATTTCACTCATTAATTCATTCATGTAACATGCGTAAACGCGAGTCGTATTGGTCGCTTAATTTACGCAACGGTATGTCGTTTTCATATAGCAATCGGCGGTAGGATTTATTCCGCGTGTCTGTTACCACTACAAATTATTCTGTGTCGCATAACAATGGGTTGAATTCCGATTAGCCTAAATTTGTTGAAACTGCGTGGCTGGGACAGCATATAAACCCCCTGCCTTAGACCTCTACGTGTGCAGATACATGTTAGAGCGGTCTTGTGTGAGCGTCTTCACGACGTCTACCGATTGTCCTTTCAGGTAGGTGGTTTATACTCTGTCCACGGTACTTTTATTGTATGTTTGCCAAATGTTTGTTCCTCACGGACCAATATATATAAATACTAGTTGACGGCAGATATCATTATAAAGTAAGACCTTATTATTAATTGCAACTATCTACACGTATATTTCCACGATATCTGTTTTGATAGTAATTAGGTGTGCAGATACATGTTAGAGCGGTCTTGTGTGAGCGTCTTCACGACGTCTACCGATTGTCCTTTCAGGTTTCTCGCCTGGACTAAGACGTCTGAATTGCTAATAAAGAATCCTCATCATTACGGACTCCACTGTTTCATTTGTTTGGTGCAACACCCGTCCGCATTACACCACGAATATAATTATCCGTGACATTTGGCGCCCGATGGGGGACAGGTGTCCTGCAGAGGAGAGATGCTTGTCGCCAGAGGTTGTGGATAGAATATTGCTAGCTATCGTCTCCATGCAGATTGCAGTTATTGTTTCGATTCAAATGTGAATATGTCTATTGTGAAGAGTACCGTCTTGTCTACTACGAACATAGTGTTTGTGTTTTAGTCACTGGAAGGAGTTTATTTGTGTTGAATCGCGAGTATCGCTCAACAGCCACATCGTCTATTGTGTGAATCTGTCGACGTTGCTATCGTCTGTTGTGTAATATGTTCCGAGGACTGATCAACCTCGGGAGGACTGCTGCTGAACTTCACTATGCTGGAACTCCTGTTTGTCGTCCGTGTTCTGCATGTTCGTCAGTTTGTGTTTACTCACTGGTTCGACTGTGCGCGAATTACTGTTTAACATTCTCGAGTACAGAGGACTGGTGCCCATTATATACAGGACCAGATTTGGATGTTTGTGCTTCAACGACATAAAATGTGGGGTCGGAACTGTTTGCAAAATAATGACTATGCTTGTTCTTGTGATAGTATAAATATGACTGACATTCGATATAACTGGGGGGAAAATGTAATTTGTATATATGCTGAGATGGGAAGGGTTGAGTAGACGTGGCTTAATTCCCAAACGGTTATGTTAGTGGTTAAGTATACACTCCGACGAATAAGACGTGCCGTGTGAGCAACAAACCGGAAAATTCGTTGCGTAAGCTTGCATCTCGGTCCTCGAAAATACTTAATATCTGCCTTTTACTCCCGTTTTGTCAATTCTCGTTGTTTGTCTGTGATACACTCTATTTATGTTATTGTACGAATTGGATGACTTGTGTACGAATGAAATGAAACAGAATATCGGGGACGATATTTCCCTAAGCAGGGGATAATGTCACAGATGGTAAATTCTGATCCGTGATTATCATTTCCGTGTGCACCGGTAATTGGTTGTGCTGATTGGAATGCCCATAATTTCCCGTTTGTTCGGTTTCGCGACGTTCGTGTTACATGAAGGCTGCTGTGTACCGTGTTGAAAGTTATCTGAACATCGTTATTTACCGCGTCATGTATCACAATATTTGCATACTGGAGCTACACGCTGAGGCGATCACGTAAATTATTCCGATTTAACATGCGAATAAGGTTCTGCAGGCAGCCTTGATTCTTTTTGTGTAAATCGTTGGTCGAGATTATATATAAATCCCCTGCCTCGGACCACTTCACGCTCTTGTTGTTGAAGTGACTTGGCGTCTTCACGATGCTCTGTATTTGTCTTACAGGTAGGTGGTTTGCTATTCTCTACCATGTATTGGCTCGTATATTTACTATAATGTTCTATAAAGTAAGCATATATACGTCGTTTACGAATAACGTTGATAGCGTCTCTAAAGCGTCCGTTGTCTCCTAAAGCATGTGTAAATTGAATTGACGCTCTTGTTGTTGAAGTGACTTGGCGTCTTCACGATGCTCTGTATTTGTCTTACAGGTTGTACACCTGTTACGCTAAAGGATGAATAAAGTCGGACTTCAAACCGCACTTCAAACAGTGTCCAAGAGTTGTCATTACGCAATATGGCACCTGTCCGTACACGAATAAAACCCGTAACCGTGACATCTCATTGTATCATCCAGAATTCTCAACATAACTGCATGTAAATGAAATGTACAAAGATATTCACAGACCTCCGATAAAATGGTGAGTTTATCATGTTTTACCATTGCCTTCGTTTGCGGATTTACTACTTTATAAGAAATATCTGACGATTGTGTCATTGCATTATTAACTTGACTCAAATATCATTACAAGGAAGTACATGAGTACAGATGAGCCCTTCTCGCTTTAATTTGTAACATGCATAATAATTATGCTCGGCTATATGTGTATCACCATTCTGTTGTGGGATAGAAAACACCATGGACTCGGCCTTTCGTACAAAGAGAGTGAGCTGCATTGACTGAATAAAAAGGGGATATGAGACAAATGAACGGATTAACGTTACAGAACAGCCAGAAGACACTAAAAAACGCGAGCGCCCAGTATTTGTCGTGATCAATCAACAAACTAGTAGTATCTCCACATAAGAAAGTTATGGACTGATAAACTTTTTTCGAAAATATTTGGAGACTCCGTTTGTCGCATTCATCAAGTTCAACTTTGCAAACCTATAATGGTTCTCTGAAGTATCAAAATGCATCTGACATGTCGGAGCTGAGAACAAAATTGTTGTTTGCTTACGTGTACTAAGAACTCCAAACAAAATTGTATTAATTACCTCTGTATGATGTCATATTGTTCTTGCGCAGCTAACTATTTGTACTTTCGTAAATTAAAATTTTAATATCAACGCTTGTGTAACCTGTATAATCTGTCTTCTGTAACAAATAGAATCATTCATACAATTTGAGTGAAGGGAGTATTTTCTTTTATTGACTTGGTATGTCACTGGCCAAGTCAACATAACTAAACCTTCGTACAGGTCGGTACAGGAAAAGGTATGCAAGAACCAAGAAGACATGTGTTTCATCTCCGAAAGAAATGCCTTTTACGAGTGAGTGAGTAGTTAAGGTTTATTGACGTTCAGCAGTATTTCAGCCATATAGTGACGATATAACTAATTATGATATGAGTAGTAGTATAAGTGGATTTAAAGTCGCATTGACCTCTTTGCACTTAAACCTGAGGCGTTGGTGCTGGAGATTGGAAAGTGACCTCTGCCAGAGTTTGGCCGCCATCTTGAATTTGGTAAAAAAACTTGACCAATGTGGCAGCGGTTTATTCTGTTGAATTCGGATACAAGGTCACGTGACCTTTGTATTCCTCCGCGGTGATGCGGTCATGTCTGGCGGTCATGCGGTCGCGGGAAAAAGCTTCCGCGGAGAAAAAGTAGTCCCTAGATAAAATGGTCCGATTGGGTCGAGTGAGGTATCAAAGTGAAGCTTATGTGAGGGGGCATCTAATGGGCTGGGTGCGGGATTGAAATAGCGTCATTCTGCGCATGCGCGGTGGCCAAAGGGTATGAAAATAGACGTTTTGGGATCTAGGGGAGCCACTAATGGTCCGATGGAGTCGAGTGAGGTATCATTGTGAAGCATTCGTGGAGGGGCATCTGATGGGCTGGGTGTGGGGTTGAACTATACCGTTTAGGTGTATTGAGATGCTCTATCTAATTTTATGCCATGGTATCTATTTTTACACCTTTTCCAGCTGTCAACTGTTATGGTTTAGCGATAATGTTGCCATTTTCTCCCCTATATTTAGCGTTCATAAAACATTCAAGCTAGTCTGGTGATAATAAAATTTAAAATCACATGTCCAACACACACTCACATAATGAAAGCAAGAATCGAACTTGCGACCCTTCGAGATGAAGGATACCCGTCCAGGTTTCATTTTTTGAGGTGTACTGAAATGCTCTCTCTAATTTCATGACACGGTATCTATATTTACATTTATGTTGTACATTTATGATAGAGGCGTATGTTACATCAATTCCCTGAGGTTAGGGTAATATGGTTGCTTTTTAGTTGCCCGACCTCGTCAATTTTTTTGATGACTTTTAGCCCATTTCATGATTTGTGTTGTGGTGTGAGAGCTTACGCACACAGACGTATCGACGCCAGCCTTTGCGTGCCGTGAGGCCCGGAGGAACGGCGCCAACAGTATACCATTGACACATTCAGCCAGTGTCACTTTCGATGAAAACACAAAACAGTCTAAAATGATTCTAAAAAATAAAATTCACCTACGGTAATATATTCTAGTGTTTTGTAGAATATAGATTCGCGTTCATTTCTACTTCGTCAAGAAAATTGGCAGATTGAAATGTTCTCTCTCTCTCTCTCTCTCTCTCTCTCTCATTTTATGCCACGGTATCTATTTTTACAGCTGTCAACTGTTATGGTTTGGTCACAATGTCGCCATTTTCTCCCCTATATTTAGCGTCCACAAAAAGAAGAGTATATTACATCAATTATGTTCAAGAAAACACCCGCTAGAAAATTGTCTTCAAATTGTCTGTTGTTGTGTGAGTATAAAAAAAAAATCCTGTCAACAGGGGGGGAGTATATTTCGTGCGACGCTATGTTGCCAATGCATTGAAATTTGAATGGGTTATCTGCATGGGTTTCAACTCAAGTATAGTACTAAAGTCTAGCTTACCTGATAAACAGTTTAATCCCGATTCCTGTGGTATTCCTGGAAACATTCCATACTCCCGGGCGTTTTATCAATTTATGCGCGAATATGTCTGGGCTGTTTTTCCTATAGGTGGGTATAACACACCAAGCCTTCATCACGATGCATTCGTATCCTAAAAAATATGGGTATCGCCACGAACCTCATTCCATATATATATTTTTTCGAAATTCACAGATATTTCCATCGGTAAATCCGGTCTTCATTATACTACATGGATGAAATGAAGGCACTAAACTATCAAGCTAATGATTTCGGCCAACGGCACACACACATGTTTCCTGGTTTCATGGTGTCGACACCCCAACGGTTTTCTGCTTCTGGGGTTGTCACGGTAGATGAATTTCTTCGCCCATACACCCACGTGGGGTGGGTGTGGCAAAACAGAGGGTATTCAGCCAATGAGATATAAGAAAAACATATGTGTGTGCATATTTTGGCTGTATAGGTCGTAGAAAATGGGCGGCTAAAAATGAACACATTACATTACACTTTTGTTGCGAATTGTTGCGAGTCCACGGGTGACTCAGTACGTTTTCATACCACGCTTTCACAGAATAGAATATCGGCTAATAAATTTGGGGTGGTGTGGGTAATTCGACAGTCTTCAAGGCCCTCCTTGGAAGTCTGAATGATTTTGTATTTCTCAGTTTGATGAAAAAATTATTTTTCGGCTACAAATAAATAATTCGTGAATTCTGATAGAACGTGAAACAATGTTTTATTCAGGTGAACAATTACTATATATTACGTATACAAGGAAATTTCAATAATACAAACAAGTCAATTCAATTCTTTTTATTGCTCGACTCTGTCACATATAGAGTATGGCAAATGCCATAATAATAACAAAATAATATAAAAGTCAATTGATACAGAGATAAAGCCTGTTACTGTGGCAATATCAATTTGTAAAGAAAGAAGATAGAACTAAGTATACTCAGCTGGGTTGGGCATTTATCTGTTCGTTCCTATATATATTATGTATGCACATCGCTATTTCACCATGTTCTGATGGAGGGTTGAACAGAATTTCTACATATTTTTTTTTGCCCATTGCTGATGTAACATTATCCTGTATTTGTAGCAGATCAGATAATGGTTTTCTTTTAATATAGAGACTAACACATGCCAATAAAAATCTGTTTTTCGTCTTCTAGGAGCATCTGCCTGGATTAGTGTAGCGTCCGCATTCAACATTCCGCGCATGCGCAGACAGGGAATTGTGGGAAAATGGAATGGAAATAGACGTTTTGGGGTTTAGGTGGGCCACTAGTGGTCTGTTGGAGGTAACAATGAACTATAGTTTAGTCCCATTACGTTCCAGGTTAAACAGGTTCAGTTCGCCCCTGAAAAACTGACCTTCTTGTACTTTAACCTGAAACTACACACTGATGTTGTTGATTACCACTCCTCCCACTTCACGTGAAATGTACCAAACCACACTCCAATCCAATTGATTTTTGAGAACGCAAACTGTCTTCTGTGACGAGCACTTTTCAACCGTCTGAGCTGGTCACGTGGGTATCGTCGTTTGATTGTGTCCTGAAAAGAACACAGGCTCGCGACTGTCACAATTTTTTTCAGAAATTAATCGACACTTACTAAGTTAGCGAAACACAATAAAAGTTAGTTATGATATTATCCAGTAATAACACAACTGAGCATTTAATGCGGGATATGCTTACCACGAACATCCACCTTTGGCGGAAGTGACGTCATTTAGTTCGTTTTAACCTAAAGGAAGGAAAATTTTGAAACTCTTGACACCACAGATAGGTCAATATCTGAAGAAGTACTGAGGGTAATATTATAGCCAAGCTCCAAAGAATAAATATTTTGCAGTTAATTCTGTAACCTACCCCCATCTTTGGAATCGGTGAAATTTGACATCTACACTATATAAGTCCTAATGCGCTAACACATCTTTCAGATAAAGTTAGGGAGTAATTTGGGCACAATTCCCCATATATATGTACCACGTCCTATAGGACAGCTAAGAAAGAAAGTGATGTAATCATAGGCATATCAAGGGAAATAACTACATCAGTCAAAAGTGATTTGCAGAGCGCGGAGAGCTAAAATAGAAGCGAATTTGTGAAATTTTAGCCTGCGAATCTAAGTAAATTTGCTGACTGGTCGGGAGATCGGTGCAAATTTAACATAAAATTGTCTCCGACTGAAATCTTTGTCCATATTCATCTGTTTCATATAATTAGAGCAAACTGCGGAACATAATGACCCTCCCTCCCGCCCGGACTTGCGAGCTTGTGGAGGGGAGGGGGGGGGGGTGTTTTTTCGAGTTATTTTTAGTAATTATATCACTGTGATATCTAGCATTTCCCTTCTCAGCATCCTCTAACGGGACGAAATAAAAATTAACTGCAAAATTACGATCGCCGTGGATTTAGAACACCATATCTCAGGTGGAATACACAAACTTTGATAAAAAACAGCTATTTCGGGTCTATCGTCTAGGATTCCCCTAAAGGGCCTCATGTGTATGAAATTCACGAGTTGCTCAGAATTTTCATCGATGCTGATTATTCCAATTAGATAATATTGCCAAACATTGATGATTGAATGAAATATGAATCAGCAAGCTCCGTCTTTATGTCACATCTATAGGTAACATTACGTTCCAGGTTAAACAGGTTCAGTTCGCCCCTGAAAAACTGACCTTCTTGTACTTTAACCTGGAACTACACACTGATGTTGTTGATTACCACTCCTCCCACTTCACGTGAAATGTACCAAACCACACACCAATCCAATTGATTTTTGAGAACGCAAACTGTCTTCTGTGACGAGCACTTTTCGACCGTCTGAGCTGGTCACGTGGGTATCGTCGCTTGATTGTGTCCTGAAAAGAACACAGGCTCGCGACTGTCACAATTTTTTTCAGAAATTAATCGACACTTACTAAGTTAGCGAAACACAATAAAAGTTAGTTATGATATTATCCAGTAATAACACAACTGAGCATTTAATGCGGGATATGCTTACCACGAACATCCACCTTTGGCGGAAGTGACGTCATTTAGTTCGTTTTAACCTGGAGTCGAGTGATGTATCAATGTGAAGCACACGTGAGGGTGCATCCGACTGGGTGGGTGTGGGGTAGGAATATCGTCATTCTGCGCATGCGCAGGCAGACCCTAGTATGGAAATATACATTTTGTGGCCGATGTGAACCACTAGTGGTCCAAATGGGTTGTGGGAGGTGTCAAAGTAAAGCTTTTCTCGGGTAGAATCAGAATGGTGTGTTTTTAAGTGCAAGTCGCGTTAATCTGCGCATGCGCAGTTGGTTGTAGTAAGTAAAGTGGCCATTTTGGGGCAGTACATGAATGTATTTGGGATCGAGATGGGCTATTCACGGTTCGAATGTGTCCTGGAAGGTGTCATCTTCTAGCTCTCGGGGCGTAGACCGCGATTTGGGGGCTGTTTACAGCATCTGTGACGTCATTGGTGACGTCATCAGTAGGAGTAGTGAGTAAAGTGAGCATTTTGGGGCAGTGAAGGATGGTATTTGGTGTAGAGATGGACCATCCTTGGTCCAAATGCGTCATGGAAGGTGTCATGTTGTAGCTCTCGGGGTGTAGACCCCAATTTGAGGGATATCCACAGCATCTGTGACGTCATTGGTGACGTCATCAGAACGAGTAGTAGCGAAAGTGGGCATTGTTTAGCAGTGAAGGATGTTACTTGGTGTAGACATGGACCATCCGCGGTGCGAATGCGTCGTGTGAGGTGTCATCTTGTAGCAACGCCTACCAGTGCCATTCTTAATGCTTCAACGCCCTGGTGAAATAGCTCCGAAGCTCTGATATTCCATGGAATTGTCATTAATTCTTCGAAATGCAGTGACACCCGTCAACGCCCGTCGTTACACCTTAACACTCTAACATAACGCCATGATATAGACCGGAGAGAGAACAACAACAGCAACAACAACAACAAGGATGACACATGAGAGAACAACAACAACAAGAAGTTTTTTCACATAGTTTATTCTCCCCAATGCTACATCATACCCACGCTGGGGGATTCGCGTTGGGTATATTTACAATTCAAGAAGATTCTTGTCCAATCAGAGGCCACCATTTGCATCTGTCATATTCGTTCCTGTCCGTTAGATGTATTCTCGGTTACTCTTGTCCAATCAGAAGTCGCCATTTCAGAAAGTTCCATCTTCGGCCATGTTGGCTCTGAACCGTTTGTTCTAATCGTCATCGGGCAGGCCAGGATACCGTTGAGGAAACATATCCTCAGATAGTTGTTTGTGCATTCTGAGTATCTATCAGTGCATGGGTGAATACTTTCATCCGATGGGGGTGGTGGGTCAGTTTAACCACGAAGAACGTAACATTGGTGACCCTCTCCACTATCCACTTGGTTTTGGGACGCTGTTCATAGGCCCATTCCAAGGTATCCACAGTGTCCAGTTGGGCCAGCATCGTCTCTAGCGACGCCCGATTGGTGATTGTGAAAGGATGGTCGTACACTGGGTTGATGGCACTGGAATAGAAATAGCACAATTCACGCGTCATCTTATGGCATAAGATGTACCCAAATGCTACATTTAATGTGAAGGACGTAGGTTGGTCATTGAAGATGGCTTCCACGTAGCTGTGTAGACGGGCGATGGCGGTGGAAGCAGTGTCGGATCATGGACCAATGGCGTCGATACATCTCACTCACTGGATGATCTTCGGGTAAGAGATCGCTGGGAACATCCACCGCATCTTCCAGCAAATGTTCGTTGTTGTCAGGCGTATGACTGGAAACAGTAATGCTAGGGACCGGCTGGATATCTAGGCTCTTCTGAGCTGTGGGTATAGGCGGGCTCTCCGTGATCGCATCACCATTGGCATTCTCCTCCCCGGGTTCATCTTCAGTGGATCTGTACCTCCTGGGTGCCTCTTTAGTGGGCAGTTGTCCCTCATACCGTGGTGACGGACCATGAGTCAAACGCTCATGCCGTTTTAACTGACTGGGTCGTCTGAAGAGTTGACCACATTCTTCGCATGGACGCTTGGATGGCCCATGAATTGAACGTTCATGGCGCTGTAAATGATCTGGGCGCTGGAACGACAGTGTAGGCCTACATATCGTACAGCTATACCGGGCGGTTCCATCGTGCTTGGTAGCCTCATGGCGGCGCAAGTCGTGCCGGCGAGTGAATGATTTCGAGCACGTAGTACAAGTGAACATCTTGGTGGTTGACAGAGTGTCTGATGAAACGGTCAGGCCGTTTCCTTTTTATAGCAAGCTAGCTGTTGATCTATTTTTAACACAATCAGGTCAACTTGGACGTCAGCGACAAGAACCCGGATGTAGGCGCGGACGTCAGCGACAAGAACCCGGATGTAGGCGCGGAGGTCAAACAGGTGCACGCTCCTGTGGTGCTCCATGTACCCTAGGATGTTCACGAATGTTCCACCATCCCGGCCTTCTATCAGGCCCAGGTCAGAAGCTCTCATGGCCTGCATGTGAATGGTCAGTCATATTGTGCGTATGCATGTGTGCGTCAGTGTGTATGCATCTGTGTGTGCGTGTGTGTGTGTGTGTGTACGTGTGTATGTGTGTATGCGTCTGTGTGTATGTATCTGTGTGTATGTGGGTGTATGTGTCTGTGTGTATACATCTGTGTGCGTGTGTGTGTGTAGCTTGCGTATGTGTGCGTGGTGGGCTTGCGTGTGTGTGTGTGTATGTGGGTGTATGTGTCTGTGTGTATACGTCTGTGTGCGTGTGTGTGTGTGTGTGCTTGCGTGTGTGTGTGTATAGGTGTGTGTGCGTCTGTGTGTACGCGTGTGTGTGTGGGTTTGCGCGTGTGTGTGTGTGTATGTGTGTGTGTAGGAATGTGTGTGTGTGTGTGTGTGTGTGTGCAGCGTGTATGTGTGTGTTATATGCCTGTGTGTATGCGTGTGTGTGTGGGTGTATGCGTGTGCGTGCAAGTGCGTGTGTATGTGTGTGTGTATGTATGCTTCTGTGTGTGTATGTGTGTGCTTGCGAGTGTGTTTCTTGGATCGGAGCTCTTAGAGCTCAGAGCCTGTGGAGCTCAGAGCTCGGAAGTGACATTTGCATATGACCTCTGTGAGGTCACTTCCGCTTCCGTTCACGTGACCGGAACTGACCTTTGACCCCGGCGCGCAAAGGTTTCCAGACACAGAGGCATACATACACACACACATACACACGCACTTGCACGCACACGCATACACCCAGACACCGCATACACACACATACACGCTGCACACACACACACACACACACGCAAGCCCACACACACACGCGTACACCCACGCAAGCACACACACACACACACACGCACACACACACAGATGCATACACACTGACGCACACATGCATACGCACAATATGACTGACCATTCACATGCAGGCCATGAGAGCTTCTGACCTGGGCCTGATAGAAGGCCGGGATGGTGGAACATTCGTGAACATCCTAGGGTACATGGTGCACCACAGGAGCGCGCACCTGTTTGACGTCCGCGCCTACATCCGGGTTCTTGTCGCTGACGTCCGCGCCTACATCCGGGTTCTTGTCGCTGACGTCCGCGCCTACATCCGGGTTCTTGTCGCTGACGTCCAAGTTGACCTGATTGTGCTAAAAATAGATCAGCAGCTAGCTTGCTATAAAAAGGAAACGGCCTGACCGTTTCATCAGACACTCTGTCAACCACCAAGATGTTCACTTGTACTACGTGCTCGAAATCATTCACTCGCCGGCACGACTTGCGCCGCCATGAGGCTACCAAGCACGATGGAACCGCCCGGTATAGCTGTACGATATGTAGGCCTACACTGTCGTTCCAGCGCCCAGATCATTTACAGCGCCATGAACGTTCAATTCATGGGCCACCCAAGCGTCCATGCGAAGAATGTGGTCAACTCTTCAGACGACCCAGTCAGTTAAAACGGCATGAGCGTTTGACTCATGGTCCGTCACCACGGTATGAGGGACAACTGCCCACTGAAGAGGCACCCAGGAGGTACAGATCCACTGAAGATGAACCCGGGGAGGAGAATGCCAATGGTGATGCGATCACGGACAGCCCGCCTATACCCACAGCTCAGAAGAGCCTAGATATCCAGCCGGTCCCTAGCATTACTGTTTCCAGTCATACGCCTGACAACAACGAACATTTTCTGGAAGATGCGGTGGATGTTCCCAGCGATCTCTTACCCGAAGATCATCCAGTGAGTGAGATGTATCGACGCCATTGGTCCATGATCCGACACTGCTTCCACCGTCATCGCCCTATATTGGACTTGTACAATTTCCGACTGACCGACCTCGCCCGTCTACGCAGCTACGTGGAAGCCATCTTCAATGACCAACCTACGTCCTTCACATTAAATGTAGCATTTGGGTACATCTTATGCCATAAGATGACGCGTGAATTGTGCTATTTCTATTCCAGTGCCATCAGCCCAGTGTACGACCATCCTTTCACAATCGCCAAACGGGCGTCGCTAGAGACGATGCTGGCCCAACTGGACACTGTGGATCCCTTGGAATGGGCCTATGAACAGCGTCCCAACACCAAGTGGATAGTGGAGAGGGTCACCAATGTTACGTTCTTCGTGTTTAAACTGACCCACCACCCCCATCGGATGAAAGTATTCACCCATGCACTGATAGATACTGAGAATGCACAAACAACTATCTGAGGATATGTTTCCTCAACGGTATCCTGGCCTGCCCGATGACGATTAGAACAAACGGTTCAGAGCGAACATGGCCGAAGATGGAACTTTCTGAAATGGCGAATTCTGATTGGACAAGAGTAGCCGAGAATACATCTAACGGACAGGAACGAATATGACAGATGCAAATGGTGGCCTCTGATTGGACAAGAATCTTCTTGAATTGTAAATATACCCAACGCGGCTCCCCCAGCGTGGGTATGATGTAACATTGGGGAGAATAAACTATGTGAAATGTGTCATCCTTGTTGTTGTTGTTGCTGTTGTTGTTCTCCCTCCGGTCTATATCATGGTGTTATGTTAGAGTGTTAAGGTGTAACGACGGGCGTTGACGGGTGTCACTGCATTTCGAAGAATTAATGACAATTCCATGGAATATCAGAGCTTCTGAGCTGTTTCACCAGGGCGTTGAAGCATTAAGAATGGCACTGGTAGGCGTTGCTACAAGATGACACCTCACACGACGCATTCGCACCGCGGATGGTCCATGTCTACACCAAGTAACATCCTTCACTGCTAAACAATGCCCACTTTCGCTACTACTCGTACTGATGACGTCACCAATGACGTCACAGATGCTGTGGATATCCCTCAAATTGGGGTCTACACCCCGAGAGCTACAACATGACACCTCCCATGACGCATATGGACCAAGGATGGTCCATCTCTACACCAAATACCATCCTTCACTGCCCAAAATGCTCACTTTACTTACTACTCCTACTGATGACGTCACCAATGACGTCACAGATGCTGTGAACAGCCCCCAAATCGGGGTCTACACCCCGAGAGCTAGAAGATGACACCTTCCAGGACACATTCGAACCGTGAATAGCCCATCTCGACCCCAAAGACATTCATGTACTGCCCCAAAATGGCCACTTTACTTACTACAACCAACTGCGCATGCGCAGACTAACGCGACTTGCACTTAAAAACACACCATTCTGATTCTACCCGAGAAAAGCTTTACTTTGACACCTCCCACAACCCATTTGGACCACTAGTGGTTCACATCGACCACAAAATGTATATTTCCATACTAGGGTCTGCCTGCGCATGCGCAGAATGACGATATTCCTACCCCACACCCACCCAGTCGGATGCACCCTCACGTGTGCTTCACATTGATACCTCACTCGACTCCAACAGACCACTAGTGGCCCACCTAAACCCCAAAACGTCTATTTCCATTCCCTTTTCCCACAATTCCCTGTCTGTGCATGCGCGGAATGTTGAATGCGGACGCTACAGTAATCCAGGCAGATGCCCCTAGAAGACGAAAAACAGATTTTTAATGGCATGTGCTACTCTCTATATTAAAAAAAATCCATTATCTGATCTGCTACAAATACAGGATAATGTTACATCAGCAATGGGCAAAGAAAAGTATGTAGAAATTCTGTTCAACCCTCCATCAGAACATGGTGAAATAGCGATGTGCATACATAATATATATAGGAACGAACAGATAAATGCCCAACCCAGCTGAGTATACTTAGTTCTATCTTCTTTCTTTACAAATTGATATTGCCACAGTAACAGGCTTTATCTCTGTATCAATTGACTTTTATATTATTTTGTTATTATTATGGCATTTGCCATACTCTATATGTGACAGAGTCGAGCAATAAAAAGAATTGAATTGACTTGTTTGTATTATTGAAATTTCCTTGTATACGTAATATATAGTAATTGTTCACCTGAATAAAACATTGTTTCACGTTCTATCAGAATTCACGAATTATTTATTTGTAGCCGAAAAATAATTTTTTCATCAAACTGAGAAATACAAAATCATTCAGACTTCCAAGGAGGGCCTTGAAGACTGTCGAATTACCCACACCACCCCAAATTTATTAGCCGATATTCTATTCTGTGAAAGCGTGGTATGAAAACGTACCGAGTCACCCGTGGACTCGCAACAAAAGTGTAATGTAATGTGTTCATTTTAGCTGCCCATTTTCTACGACCTATACAACCAAAATATGCACACACATATGTTTTTCTTTTATCTCATTGGCTGAATACCCTCTGCTTTGCCACACCCATCCCACGTGGGTGTATGGGCGAAGAAATTCATCTACCGTGACAACCCCAGAAGCAGAAAACCGTTGGGGTGTCGACACCATGAAACCAGGAAACATGTGTGTGTGCCGTTGGCCGAAATCATTAGCTTGATAGTTTAGTGCCTTCATTTCATCCATGTAGTATAATGAAGACCGGATTTACCGATGGAAATATCTGTGAATTTCGAAAAAATATATATATGGAATGAGGTTCGTGGCGATACCCATATTTTTTAGGATACGAATGCATCGTGATGAAGGCTTGGTGTGTTATACCCACCTATAGGAAAAACAGCCCAGACATATTCGCGCATAAATTGATAAAACGCCCGGGAGTATGGAATGTTTCCAGGAAATACCAATCGGGACTAAACTGTTTATCAGGTAAGCTAGACTTTAGTACTATACTTGAGTTGAAACCCATGCAGATAACCCATTCAAATTTCAATGCATTGGCAACATAGCGTCGCACGAAATATACTCCCCCCCTGTTGACAGGATTTTTTTGACTCTCACAACAACAGACAATTTGAAGACAATTTTCTAGCGGGGTCTTTACTTGAACATAATTGATGTAATAAACTCTTCTTTTTTGTGGACGCTAAATATAGGGGAGAAAATGGCAACATTGTGACCAAACCATAACAGTTGACAGCTGTAAAAATAGATACCGTGGCGTAAAATGAGAGAGAGAGAGAACATTTCAATCTGCCAATTTTCTTGACGAAGTAGAAATGAACGCGAATCTATATTCTACAAAACACTAGAATATATTACCGTAGGTGAATTTTTATTTTTTAGAATCATTTTAGACTGTTTTGTGTTTTCATCGAAAGTGACACTGGCTGAATGTGTCAATGGTATACTGTTGGCGCCGTTCCTCCGGGCCTCACGGCACGCAAAGGCTGGCGTCGATACGTCTGTGTGCGTAAGCTCTCACACCACAACACAAATCATGAAATGGGCTAAAAATCATCAAAAAAATTGACGAGGTCGGGCGACTAAAAAGCAACCATATTACTCTAACCTCAGGGAATTGATGTAATATAGGCCTCTATCATAAATGTACAACATAAATGTAAATATAGATACCGTGTCATGAAATAATTAGAGAGAGCATATCAGTACACCTCAAAAAATGAATCCTGGACGGGTATCCTTCATCTCGAAGGGTCGCAAGTTCGATTCTTGCTTTCATTATGTGAGTGTGTGTTGGACATGTGATTTTAAATTTTATTATCACCAGACTAGCTTGAATGTTTTATGAACGCTAAATATAGGGGAGAAAATGGCAACATTATCGCTAAACCATAACAGTTGACAGCTGGAAAAGGTGTAAAAATAGATACTGTGGCATAAAATTAGATAGAGCATCTCAATACACCTAAACGGTATAGTTCAACCCCTCACCTAGCCCATCAGATGCGCCTCCACGAATGCTTCACAATGATACCTCACTCGACTCCATCGGACCATTAGTGGCTCCCCTAGATCCCAAAACGTCTATTTTCATACCCTTTGGCCACCGCGCATGCGCAGAATGACGCTATTTCAATCCCGCACCCAGCCCATTAGATGCCCCCTCACATAAGCTTCACTTTGATACCTCACTCGACCCAATCGGACCATTTTATCTAGGGACTACTTTTTCTCCGCGGAAGCTTTTTCCCGCGACCGCATTACCGCCAGACATGACCGCATCACCGCGGAGGAATACCAAGGTCACGTGACCTTGTATCCGAATTCAACAGAATAAACCGCTGCCACATTGGTGAAGTTTTTTTTACCAAATTCAAGATGGCGGCCAAACTCTGGCAGAGGTCACTTTCTAATCTCCAGCGCCAGCGCCTCAAGTTTAAGTGCAAAGAGGTCAGTGCGACTTTAAATCCACTTATACTACTACTGATATGATCAGCTGGACATGTGGGACTAGCCATGTCGTCATTTCACGATGATCTGTGCGTTTATATTGCTGACATAGCTTTGATGTATAAGAGAAGAAAAATAGATACATGTATACCACCAAAAAAAAACCCCAATAGCGCCATACCGTCATGGGGTAAAATGTACACAACCCGATATTCTGAAGGGATCAGTATACGTAGCAGTGGATTGTGCATATTCTTTTATTCACGCATCCATAATTAAATTTTCACCCAGGAAATTCTATTTTCAGCATTATCTTCTGTTAGACTGAATATGCATATTTGGTTGAATAAATCTGTAGCATATTTGCTGTCCTATTTCATTCTGCTAGAACCCATACTTATCCATCACGACATAAGCCTATGAAATGATCTGATATCTCCTGTATCTGAGTACGAAGGGGAGTAAGACTTTTTTTATGAATCAATCTTAATAAATTAATATCCTATCAATGCTCCCCAATCGTATATGTCGCTATGTAGGATCTTACTGATCTCAATTGAATTTTGTGTTCGGAGCGCCCAGCTCATGAATATTTAATAGTCTTATGACATCACGACCGCATTTTAACTACTTTACTTGAGTCTGGCAGGGGGGATAGGTTCATGGACTCTGCGTTAACTCAATGTTACGCCAAGGACGATTCCATCATTCTACCCCGCATTATGGCGCCAACCTGGCAGGAGGGCGGCAACATCAGAAGATTTCCCCCACAGCTTGGCGTGTGCTTCGGCTCAGCCAACCAGAAAGCACTTGTCATTACGTTCCCTTCAAAGCACTATGAAAACCTATCGGGATTGGTCAACACGGGAGTTACTGCCAGCCGGTTAGATCCTGCAAGCGACATATCCAAATGGGGAAGCAGTTAGGATTTAATTTTAATTAGATTGTTTTATGAATGTACCCCTTTCCCGTTCAGATGACGATGGTATTTATGGAAACAGCGAAATGTGATATGAAAACAGCTCATACCATATGCGAACTTACGTATGTTTGAAAATGTTGAGAAATATGAGAAATAAGGTGACTGCTCATCCACACTTTCATTGTAATACGTCTGAGAGTTGTATGACTGGTTGGTTAAAACTGTCGGAAGGTGCATGTTGGGTTCTAATTTGGATCACTTCAACAGAATTTCATTTCTGTGGGTAATACCGTATTTGTTGGGATTAATATAGAAGAGTGTTCTGGTGCTGCTGTTAAACGTATCTGTGAACACTCGGCATCTGCTCGGAATTCAGATTCTGGGTGAACATGAAGAAACTGACCATCGGCGTACCTACCTAGACAATACATAACATACACCTTCATACGGATACGGTATGGACAATTCATTCGTTATTTGCGTTCCTTTAATTTCTTGTTTCTGATTGTCATTTTGCATGTTTTGGTTCAGTGTTATACATTATACTTCATTGTCTCTTTCTTTTATTATTCTTCTATGCACTCTAAGCATATTATGGTCCAGTTTTGGTCCATGTCCATAATAATGATTAACAAATAAATAGATTAACCTTTACACTTCGGCATATAAGGTAAAGGAAGCTATTGCCATAAAGGAAGCTATTGGCATAAAGGAAGCTATTGCCATAAAAGATAAAAGTCCTGACCTCAATCATGTTTGAAAGCATCTAAAGAATTAATTGTGTTCAAATGAGTTCAAGTCATTGTTTATAGAATCTTTGTCTCTACCATAGCTTGATATTATGTAAAGAATTATGTTCGGTTTCATTGTTTTGAAAAACTGCTCACTATGCATGTAGTCCAGTAAATCTAGCGCATTTTGGGGGTCAACCCACCGCAAATTGCAACAGAGTTTATTTCACTTGTTTATTTATTTATTTATTTGTCTTATTTAACCAGGGCCTAAATAAGGATAACAATGCTAATGGAAATAATGCCAACTGGATGATAAACTAGCCTTATTCAGAGACAAACCATTATTTTCTACCTTCTTATATGAAGCATGATGGTGTATCTTTGCAGAGCTGCTATGCATTTCAGAAAGGTCCCCAGAATAACATATACTAAAAGTCTACAATCCCATATGCATGGGAAATATCTTAAATTTCAAGTTGAAATTTGAGGTATTTTTCGCGAAATTTCAGTGTTTACTCCTATAAGAAAACCTTGTACTTGGTACTAAGCGTGAAAGAAATGGGTCATTACTTACATTCATTCCATTCATTATCATATCAAGGTTATACTCTGCCTACATGTTTTTTTTAGCTGGACCCAAGACAAATTGCAATAGATTTTTTTTCCACTGGTATGCATTTCTAATAGGTCTCCAGAACAACATACTAAAAGTCTACCAAAATCTATTTGATGGAGATACGGCTTTTTCCAAAACAAAGATACACCATCATGCTTCATATAAGAAGGTAGAAAATAATGGTTTGTCTCTGAATAAGGATAGTTTATCATCCAGAAATCCAATCAATACATGATGATATAGGATACATTATTCTATGGTGGTGAAAACATTTGCATTTCCAATGGATTTGCTCATAAAAGTAGATAGCAAAACGATCGTTCAGCACCAGGGTATATAATCATACATGGTAATATCCTGCCAGTTGGCATTATTTCCATTAGCATTGTTATCCGAAAGGGAACTGACAAGGTGTGCTATATTTTCTTTCAACCTATGACAATCACAGACAATCGTTCCATCAACTTATAAAGATATAACTCTATTATCACAAGCACGTAGCATGTGTCAGGTCCAACATTCAATAGTGATTCTCTAATGGACGACGGCTGAATTATGAATGACGGACCAGACGCTTGTAATTTGTACCTTGTTGAAAAAAATGCAGCCTTGCCATTCAGGAGAGACAGAAAAATTAGATTCAACGTCGGGTTTAGCAATAGTTCAGATATATGTAACCCCAGGAATAATCACAGACGTAATGACTGGACTCAAACTCCATGTTTCAGATCACTCAGTGAGGGTTAGCACAGTTTTTATTCGGATGATGCAGCAAAAGTGCTTTGGTACAGAACTATAAGAGTACAGTCAAGATGGTACCCAGAAGACTTCTCTTTAAAGATGGTACACTACGACAAAAAAATCCTGTAAAGATATGGAAAGATTAAGAAGGGTTTATCCCAAATGAGTATATGAAATAGACTTTCAAGCATATACATATACTTGCCGAAAAGGCATTCTATAACCTCCAATCAAAACATCAGTGCAGACCTGGTAACCGTTACCAAGGTAACTGGGTAAAACTATATACTCTATGTTGCATGTTTAACATGTTTAATCCATCCGCATGTAACTACAATTCCATTGGCATGCAATTAAGTGGTATGATTCAGAGAGAATGACATTACCTATAAAGGACACATATGCCAATAGTACAGAATGTTATGCTTTACACCTTCATGTAATCTGATCCATAATATGAAAACCAATAATAAATTCAAATTACCAACTGCAATCTCAAGTAATTATAATTGAACAATTAAACTGCTAGGGATATGCATATACATGTATCTTACCCCTGTATCCACAAACTGACAGATCAACATATGATGTACATGTAGACTCATCTCTTGCGGGTGTGTGCCTCATCAGACTGGAGACTATGAATTATGCTGTATATCCTGAGCAAACAAACAATATCTTATAGTCACCAAGATCTATACTAATTTGATAGATTATATGGCCGAAGATGTATTACTATTACATGGAGATAACACTAGGCCTAGATTAAATTTAATTAAATGTCGAACCGAATAATCTCTTTAAAAGTATATTTAATTGCAGTAAGGATCCATTTCCTAAAATCCGCGACATATTTCTAGAAAATCATGGAACTTTACAATGACAAATGTTTAGCACCATACAGCTGTCAACTGTCATCCCATGAGTGAGCAATAACTGTGTTCGAATTAATTAAACAATAAATAACTAATAAAATAGATTCGATCGATAAAAATAGAATTCGATGAAATTATACTACAGTTGGGCTTCCATATATTTACAATAATGTATGCTCTGAGATGGGGGGGACTTTATAATTAAATCATGAAATTATCCTAACTAATGGCTTCCGATAAATCATAATCAACATTATCCAAGTTAATAATACTCCAGTTATAATATATGGGACATAACTTACCCCACACGATACAAGAACTGCACATGTGAACAACGTGTGTGTTTTCAACGTTACCCTGTCTGACCCGTACATGTATGCCTGACCCCAAACAACACAGATTTGGCGGGAACTATAGGACCCGGTCTGGCAAACAAATACAATAAACTATCGCAGAATTCTGTCTTAACATTTAACTCATTGGCAGACTATGGCATGAATATAGATTCCTTCCAAGATTGATAAATTCCAGGAAAACTTTAAACGACATTGTATACATGTACTGAGATTATTTGCTGGGCGACCCACAGGCATATCAACACAGCGGTACATGACGTGACCTATCTTACGCAATAGTTATCGCTGCCGAAAATTTCTACTATGACAGCGATGATTTGCATCCCAATTATCCAGTTTGGCAGCATCGTTTAGCACTGACAAGACACCATTCGGTTCAAAATAGTCTATACAAAATGCTAACAACATTAACTTAATGCATTCAGAGAAATATAAGAACATATTTACCGTGAAAAAGCGGAACGACGAATGTTGTTGGCATGTACGCCATAATCAGAGCGTCCCGGATGACATACTTCGTGACCTCGGCAACCTGCCAGGGAGTTCCCTGCAGATGACCTCTGCCACTGCCTGAGCTCTGCCACCGGTCCCTATGCACAGGACAATCGAACAAAAAATCCCTACGCAAGTGACCGTTACCTACGTAAGTGACAGAAACCTGAACATTCCTCCATCTATACTGAAAATGATTCCTTTATATATAACATTATATTATCTGTTCTATAATTTGGCACCCGTAAGCTCCTCCAGCTTACATTCACCCCAGACGTCTTTTCGCTGGTCCCCAGTGAAAACTAATCAACCACAACGCAAGTGCATCGACGACTCTACAAGAACCCCTTAGAACAGCATGGGCCCAATGTGCGGATCAGCTGCGGTGGTCCCAAACAGAAAGATTTGACTAGCTCCGCTATGACGGTTCCAACTTCATAGTTAGCAACTTGGCGAATAACAGGTGACTCTGACTGAACGCAGCCAAAACATCTGAATCAACTAGCGCAGGTCCTACCGACATCTCTTGGCGTACCACAGATCGTGGCAAGCGACCCGGATTGCTATGCGCACCAGCTGTGGATCTAGTGGATCTCCTCAACCCGGTATCTAATGTTATCTCCGGCCACTCCGGAACTTCTTGTTCACTAGGACTGGGCTCCATGGGAGTTTTGATCATTTCTGTAGGCGACTCTCTTACTTCCTGTTCGACAGGGTCAGTCTCCACAGAAGCTTCTGCAGTTCCAACTACTTCTGGTAGCTGCGGTGTACCACCCGTACGAGTTATCTCATCAGGTTGGAAAGCATCCTCAACAATTGGGTGGGCAACCCAATGCTCGTCTTCCTCCTGAAGAGTCTGTGCTCCCAAGTCCTGTTCCAAATTCTTTTGCACCGGAGGCTGAAGTACAGGTTCTTCCAGTGCTAAACCTCATGCATCCAGTGGTTCCTTGCGATGGACTACTTTATCAGGTCCGTCGCCTTGCAAAGGGCTCACTCTATACACATGTGCATCAGAATCCGGCTTCCCAACCACTTGATAGGGTGAACTGCCATAGTAGTGCTGCATCTTGTTCCGTCCCTTAGGGTGATTCCGCAAGAACACACGACCTCCGACAGGCAATGCTGACTCGGTGGCATCCTTGTTCTCGCGTATCTGTCGTCTAAGGGCCTCTTGCTCCAATTTAACATTGGCTTGCTTGAAGGCATCAGCAAGACGTTGATAGTGCTCTGTGACCCACTCGCTCACAACATCAGTCGTTTCCGGCGATCCCTCTGGTTCGCGCCCGATTATCAAGTCGACGGGGAGAAAGGGTTCTCGCCCGAGGAACAAATAGTGGGGTGAATATCCCGTCGAGGAGTATGCCCATACTAACTGCGGTAAGTATTCCGGCCAAGATGGTTTGTGCTGGATCGGGAGGGTACGGAGCAGGTTGTGCATGGTACGGTTAAACCGTTCGCACTGTCCATTACCCTCCGGATAGTAAGGCGTGGTACGGCTTTTGTTAATCCCATATATCTTACACAGCTCGCCTATGAGATTGGCCTCAAAATTACGCCCTTGATCACTGTGGATCCTTCGGGGCACTCCATATCTCACAAACCATTCTTTGATCAAAATCTTCGCCACTGTCTTGGCTGTCTGGTCTTTACTTGGGAAAGCTTGGGTATACTTGGTAAAAACGTCGGTTATTACCAACACATTCTCAAAGCCGCTCCGTGACTTCTCCAATACTGTGTAGTCAATAGCTATGACTTCTAATGGCTTGCTAGCTAACAGACTACCCATTGTGGGGCGAACACGCTTTCCCGCTTTGGCAATAGCACATCGTTCGCAACGCCTACAGTAATCCTCCACATTGGCTTCAATTCCTGGCCAATAGCAGCGGTCACGGATCAGATGGAGAGTTCGTTCAGCTCCCTGATGACCCATGTCATCGTGTGCACTCTCTAAGACTTTGGTATGAAGAACTTGTGGCAAGAGTAACTGCTTCACTGCCTGCTGCTTGTCAGTAATGCGATAGAGAAGACCATCAATCTTCTCTAATATGTCCCATTGCTTGATTAATTTCCGTACGCCAGGAGCTTCTTTGCTCAACTGCCGTCCCTTGGGTCTGTAGTTCCGATTCCAGAAATGCAGAAATCGACCTATGACTGCATCATCATTTTGCAACTTCGTTAATTCGCTACAGGAAATGGATGGAAATCCAGTTGACATAACATGTTCAGTTGAGACTGATCGTGCCTGAACTTCTTCTGGACATGAAAGGAAACTCTCGATGGTCCTAACCAACCGGCTTGGCATGGTGCTAGTATCCACCAGCGCGGGTAACTCACTGTCAACATCCGTGGTTGCAGGGGAATGACAGGACTCCAACACAACCTGTTGTACTCGGAAGGATGTATCTGGTTCATGTATCAGCTTCCTGCTAAGGGCATCCGCATTGCCATTCGAGCGCCCACTGCGGTACTTGATGGTAAAGTCGAAAACTGCTAACTGGGCAACCCATCGCATTTCCACGGCAGATAATTTGGCCTTGTTGAGATGAGCAAGGGGATTATTGTCTGTATAGATAGTAAACGAGGCTCCCAACAAATAATCCCGGAACTTCTCCGTCACACTCCATTTCAGTGCCAAGAGCTCAAGTTTCATGGAACTGTAATTTGCGTCATTGCGTTCGGTCGGTTTTAAGCCACGACTGGCATAGGCAATAACCACCGGATGTCCATCTCTCAGCTGAGTTAATACCGCGCCCAATCCGCTCAAGCTAGCATCGGTTTCGACAATAAATGGCAGGGAAAAATCAGGATAACCCAAAATAGGAGCGGAGGTCAGGAGAACTTTCAGTTGCTGAAACGCCTCCTCGCAAGAAGCATCCCATTTCTCTGCGAAGGGTCTTGGGTCCCACATGTTCTTTTTCTTCGGAGATGTTTTCTTTCCAGGTTCTCTAGTGAGCGCATGCAAAGGTGCCGCAATATGGGAAAAGTTCTTCACGAACCTTCTATAATACCCAGCCAGGCCCAGGAAAGAACGGACCTCCTTAACACTGGTAGGGGTTTTCCACTGAGCTACTGCTGCGATTTTCTGCGGATCCGTTGAGATTCCATCTTGAGATACAATATGGCCCAAATAAGCAACCTCGGTCTTAAAAAGATGGCACTTTTCCGGTTTCAATTTTAAGCCGAACTGTCTCAGTCGCTCAAACACCATCTCCATTCGCTCCATCATCTCCTCGAAAGAACTCCCAAATACAAGGATATCATCCAGGTAAACTATGAGTGACTTCAAGTTCTCATCTCCCAGACAAGCTTGCATGAGCCGAGAGAATGTAGCTGGGGCATTGCATAAGCCCATCGGCATGCGTGTGTACTCATAGAGGCCACGGCATCCGACTCTGAAGGCGGTCTTCTGTATATCATCTTCTTCTATCGCGCACTGCAGAAAACCGTGTGCCAAATCAAAGGATGCAAAATATTTGGCACCAGCCAGTGCTTCAAGAGCTTCCTCCACTCGTGGCAATGGATGAGCGTCTTTCACTGTTTTGGCGTTCAGCAGTCGAAAATCACCGCACACCCTCATACTACCATCCGGTTTCTTGACTAGTACCATGGCAGAGGCGTACGGCGATTTGCTCGGACGTAAGACACCAGCAGACAATTGAGTGTCTAAATACTGCTCGATCTGGGGCCAAAAGTGAGGATTAACTCTACGGTAAGGAACATTCACGGGCCTACTGTCCGTTGTGACGATCTTGTGTTTCACAGCATCGCAATAGCCAATGTCATGATCACCTCTGCTGAACAGGCTGTCGTATTTGCTAAGCAGATTTTTGACACGAATTTCTTGGTCTGTCGTTACAGGTCCAATATCCAGTTTTGAGTACACATTCTCAGACTCATCCTCTGCGATATACGTACCTGAACCCTCTGACATCCAAATTGACAACCACTTCCTCACAACGTAACACCGGATCATCTTGGATGGATTTCAAGACAGTGCCTGGTGAAAGCACACCAACTCCTGTTCGAGGTCGTAAGTATACGTCTTCTTGACCCATGTTGACTATCTCAACTGGCACCCGACCTCGATATACGGACACCATGGCAGGTTTCACTAAGATGTTCCTAGGGGTGGCGCCCCGATCCTCTGGTAGGGCGGCAACAAGGCCAACTGCTTCCTTTTTGGGCAAGCTCTGTCTAGTAGTGCACGCGATGATTCTGCTGCACATCGCTGGTATTCTAACCATGTCCCGACCAGCAACCCTAACGGTACTCTGGAAATCCTCACCAGCACTTTCCTGCTGCTTATCGGCACCCACAGATCTAGAATACAGCGCTAAGACCGGAGCCCATTCCCTACCTTCCATAGTACGAGACATCTGACATAGAAAATCGATACCATCTGTAACGGACAACTGCTCCTGGATTGTCCTGAGGATGTTGCTTCCAATGACGACCGGTAAATTCCTCTTCCTTGGTGCCATAGGACCATCCACGATGTCCTCGACTGCAAGAAAGCCCATCCGAGGGAACACCTGTCCCAGTACAGTAACATCCAACTCTACATAGCCCTTAAATGGGATCTCCTTCCCATTGGCTGCCGACAACCTGAGGTAAGAGGACACATCATGAAGTTCTCGATTCTGCGTCAACGTATCCCGTTATACAGGAAACTTCTGCTCCAGTATCCAGAAGACATCTGCTTTTCGTCTCACCTAATTGGATCTCAGCTTCTGGACATTTCCCTTGTGTTTTGGCGAAGAAGGAGTCTTCATCAAACGTACTACTTACCTCATGCACGCTGGTATTGCCACCAGACGTATCGTCAACCACTAGGGAGCCTCCACTTACTCTCTGGGCACCTGCCGCTCGGCTCGCAGTGACAGGTATGTCTCGTTTCCGGAAGATGTCGACCTATCCTCCTGGTTCCTAGGATTGTCAGGACAACTAGCGATGAGATGATCCGGCGTACGACAAATGAAACAAACACGGCGGCCTTGCTCGTCCAATCCATTCTGCCTGCGAGAAGGTCGGTCTCTATCTGCTGGTGTATTAGCCCCAGTAGATGCTGGTGATGTTGGTTTTAGTGAAGCAATAGATTCTTTCCGTCTCTTTATTTCCTCTTGTTGGGTTTGTACCATTTTCAAAAGGGGATCCTGTGAGTTTTCTTGTACTGTACGTGTATCCGGACGTGGATTACCCTGAGTAATCCCGAAACAGTGGAGAGCCTGGTCCCTTGCCTCGAAATAGCTGAGGCCCGGTCTCTCAGAGTTCAGTCGCCGGAGTTCCCTTCGTAAACCTTCATCGCGAACAGCTTCAGCAAGCCGGTCTTTGAGAATTGCATCGCGATTAATGCTAGCCTCCCTATCTCTGTCTTCAATTAACTTGTGTAGAGACACCAAATGTAACGAGCAGCCTAACACATCTTCATCCCTTTTCTGGTTGTACTGATAGAATCGTGCCCATAGTTGTCCAAGGCTATCGCCGTCACCAAAAACACGATTCAGAACTGCGAATATATCATCCACGGAAGAAAATTCATTCAAGCCACGACCCTCAATTTCTTGGCGCGCTTTACCAGCGAGGTGATCCAGGACTAACGCTGACTGATGAGTCGGACTTAGGCGACATGCCGCCAAATGGGCCCTGATATCGGATATCCACTCGGTTATGCTCAGATCAGTAGAGCTCTTGGGGCGATCACGAAAGCGCTCCAGACGACGCGACTGGGAGACGTAAACCGGAGGAGAAAAACGAGTATCGGATGAATTTTGAAATGGAGATGAAGGGAAAGCTGATGCGGAACCGGCAGGCCTACCAGAACCAGCAGAACCCGGCGAGCCATTAACGACACGTGTAGCTAATTCTTTAGCAGCGGCCTCCGCACCTTCTGCTTTCTCTGCCCGCTGCACAGCTGCGCCCAGCTCAACCTCCATTTCCTCCAGCCGACGAGACAATTCTTCCACAGACATAGTTGCAACTTAAATACCAGACTTCCAAAAGTACTTACCAGAATGTTCAGGTTTCTTGCTGAAAATGATGAATTCCCTACCAGTACACCCTACATAGCAAACATAGTCTACACCCTAAAAACAGACCTAGTATCTCCAGCTATTCAATTTCACCAATTGGTACCGTACCCAACCTATCCAGTCTAAATGAATATCTGAAAACCTATCCCAAACATCTGTGAGACTACTCTGCATAGTATTAGGTGCACAAAAAGAATATCTTGGCTCTTCGTATGCTATGCAATACCCTATACTCACAATATCACTGACAATCAATAACTTCTAGTTTACTCTTTCCAGTCGATCGATCCTAAGCGAACAAATTATTTGATTTATTAACTACATGCAAATCAATTTGAAATCAAATCTAGTTCATGACTTGGTACTTAGAACATTAAATGTTGTACATTCAAAATACACACCAATTGTAACCTATATTTGAGGTACATGTATACGACAGCTTTGCAAAAATCTAGTGATATCCAATGTCCTACAAGATATCTCTTCCTGTTTTTGACAACAAGAATGTTGTTACAAGACAACATGCAATCCACGAAGTGAATTCTATCCTAGTATTCTCAACTCTAGTTCCTGAAAGAGTCTCATCTGTGTTGACCTGCGGCATTTGAATTTTCTTCAGACTGTTCAGTTTCTTTTGGTACTGTTCAAGTCAACTTCACCAACACAGAATGTTCGTTGTGGTATGTCTTCATCCGGACACAGGGGGTCAACTAGCTCTGCACCACACTTTATTTGTTATTTGCATCATCCTGTCCACGACGCCATTTGTAACCCCAGGAATAATCACAGACGTAATGACTGGACTCAAACTCCATGTTTCAGATCACTCAGTGAGGGTTAGCACAGTTTTTATTCGGATGATGCAGCAAAAGTGTTTTGGTACAGAACTATAAGAGTACAGTCAAGATGGTACCCAGAAGACTTCTCTCTAAAGATGGTACACTACGACAAAAAACCCCTGTAAAGATATGGAAAGATTAAGAAGGGTTTATCCCAAATGAGTATATGAAATAGACTTTCAAGCATATACATATACTTGCCAAAAAGGCATTCTATAACCTCCAATCAGTGTAGACCTGGTATCCGTTACCAAGGTAACTGGGTAAAACTATATACTCTATGTTGCATGTTTAACATGTTTAATCCATCCGCATGTAACTACAATTCCAATGGCATGCAATTAAGTGGTATGATTCAGAGAGAATGACATTACCTATAAAGGACACATATGCCAATAGTACAGAATGTTATGCTTTACACCTTCATGTAATCTGATCCATAATATGAAAACCAATAATAAATTCAAATTACCAACTGCAATCTCAAGTAATTATAATTGAACAATTAAACTGCTAGGGATATGCATATACATGTATCTTACCCCTGTATCCACAAACTGACAGATCAACATATGATGTACATGTAGACTCAGCAATCAGACTCATCTCTTGCGGGTGTGTGCCTCATCAGACTGGAGACTATGAATTATGCTGTATATCCTGAGCAAACAAACAATATCTTATAGTCACCAAGATCTATACTAATTTGATAGATTATATGGCCGAAGATGTATTGCTATTACATGGAGATAACACTAGGCCTAGATTAAATTTAATTAAATGTCGAACCGAATAATCTCTTTAAAAGTATATTTAATTGCAGTAAGGATCCATTTCCTAAAATCCGCGACATATTTCTAGAAAATCATGAAACTTTACAATGACAAATGTTTAGCACCATACAGCTGTCAACTGTCATCCCATGAGTGAGCAATAACTGTGTTCGAATTAATTAAACAATAAATCACTAATAAAATAGATTCGATCGATAAAAATAGAATTCGGTGAAATTATACTACAGTTGGGCTTCCATATATTTACAATAATGTATGCTCTGAGATACGGGGGAGGGGACATTTGTAATTAAATCATGAAATTATCCTAACTAATGGCTTCCGATAAATCATAATCAACATTATCCAAGTTAATAATAATCCAGTTATAATATATGGGACATAACTTACCCCACACGATACAAGAACTGCACATGTGAACAACGTGTGTGTTTTCAACGTTACCCTGTCTGACCCGTACATGTATACCTGACCCCAAACAACACAGATTTGGCGGGAACTATAGGACCCGGTCTGGCAAACAAATAAAATAAACTATCGCAGAATTCTGTCTTAACATTTAACTCATTGGCAGACTATGGCATGAATATAGATTCCTTCCAAGATTTATAAATTCCAGGAAAACTTTAAACGACATTGTATACATGTACTGAGATTATTTGCTGGGCGACCCACAGGCATATCAACACAGCGGTACATGACGTGACCTATCTTACGCAATAGTTATCGCTGCCGAAAATTTCTACTATGACAGCGATGATTTGCATCCCAATTATCCAGTTTGGCAGCATCGTTTAGCACTGACAAGACACCATTCGGTTCAAAATAGTCTATACAAAATGCTAACAACATTAACTTAATGCATTCAGAGAAATATAAGAACATATTTACCGTGAAAAAGCGGAACGACGAATGTTGTTGGCATGTACGCCATAATCAGAGCGTCCCGGATGACATACTTCGTGACCTCGGCAACCTGCCAGGGAGTTCCCTGCAGATGACCTCTGCCACTGCCTGAGCTCTGCCACCGGTCCCTATGCACAGGACAATCGAACAAAAAATCCCTACGCAAGTGACCGTTACCTACGTAAGTGACAGAAACCTGAACATTCCTCCATCTATACTGAAAATGATTCCTTTATATATAACATTATATTATCTGTTCTATAATTTGGCACCCGTAAGCTCCTCCAGCTTACATATATAACGCCAATCTGCCAAACATTTATGATCCATCACAATTGTTTGTAATACAAATGTTGTTGATGAAAGAAGAATAATTATGCAGATGCTAATATATCATTTAATTATCAAAGAAATAATACTTTGAATTATAGGCAAAGTTGACGGCATAACTTATCATGTTTCATTTTACATTCTGGTTCATGGTAACATTATTAGGTGAATGTCTTTTATTGTTATTCCTCATGAACACTGTCATAATTGAGGAATATTTCACAATCCCAATACCAGTCTTCGCCAATGTCATTTTCAAAGGTCTGGGTTTGATGAGTTTGCACAGCTCATTCGTTTGCATTCTCCACACACACTTGAACAATCCAGGCCATGATCCTTAAATATGCATCTGCTTCAGCTGCAATCCTTTTCGCAGTTTCACCTGATAACCTCAAGTAACCCCTGGAGCTGGTGGCAGATCAGTTTTCGCAGGAAGCAACCGATTGAATTGTCCACTCCCATTTTGTGGCTGTAATGGATGGTCTTCTCAAGTCAATTCCTTCGTCTGGTTTACTTATGTATAAACATATAAGCTTTTCTATGCTGCTGCAATAAATGACCTTCGTCGGGACTCCCATGACCTGGACGAACACTTCAGCTTGTTGGCGAAACAGCTCAGTGACAGTTGTCTTCTTCAGGGCAGCACCTTTGTCAATGCCATATGGTCGGAATACTGTGTCACAGCTCAGAATGGCATGCACACGCAACATATTTGTGCAGACTTGCATTCCCAGCACAGCCTTTGTCTTCTTGACATTCCAAACTCTCCGGCCCCGCTAGTGACATGGTCATTCAGTCAAAGAAAGACGAATTCCTAGCAAACAACGTCAACAAGTAGCAGTTCATTACTCTTATGAGAGACCAGTTGGAAAGGGCAGGATGTTTCATATGCAGATGTTTTTATTGTAAAAGCTGCCGTTTAATCGACTGAAAGCATCAACACTTTGGTTGGTGATGATATTGACCTGTTAGTTCTGCTCTGCTTTCATGCAGACATGGATGACAATGACATCTACTTTCAGCCAAGAGAGAATGCAAAGAATCGGATAGTTTGGAATGTCAAGAAGACAAGGGCTGTGCTGGGAATGTAAGTCTGCACAAATATTCTGTTCGTGCATGCCATTCAGAAAACAACGCTCAATGAGCTATTTCGCCAACAAGCTGAAGTGTTCAACCAGGCCATTGGGAGTCCCGATGCAGGTTATCTATTGCAGGTGCTTGTGTGTTTATACAATGGTAACCCTGACGAAGCAATTGGCTGCATGAGATACAAGCGTTTCTATGACAAAAACGAACCATATATGTGCAGGTACAAAACCTTCCACCAACATCAGCATCAGCTAAGTATCAAGGTTCGCGTGTTTAGAGTGGAAAGGGCAAGACCATCCATTGCAGCCACAAGAATGAGGGTGGACGGCTTCTCTCTGTGAAAACTGAACTGCCACCAGTTCCAATGGCACTCTTTGAGGTTATCAGGTGCAACTGCAAGAAAGATTGCAGCTGAAGAAGATGCATCTGTAGGAGCATGGCCTATATTGTTGAAAATGTAAAATGAAACATGATAAATGGCATGGTAGAATGTCATGGTAAAAGATCAAGTTTGCCTATAATCTAGATTATTATTTGTTTGATAATCAGATGAAAGGATCTGCATAATCATTCTTCTTTCGTCGAAACATATCTGACACACAATTGCGATAGATCATTAATGGTTTGCAGAGCTGTATTTATCAGCAAGGCACATGTTGTGATATAGAGAGATATCTCCATGAGTGGGTTTGTGGAAATATTGTCTGTGACAGTTATCGGTTGAAGGAAAATATATCACAGCTTGTCATTTCATTTATTTTGGGAGAGAATTCCTCTTTCAGATGATTATGCTAATGGCAAAAAATGCTAACTTACTGAATATTACCATGCATGTATAATTCATATAGCCTGATGCTGAACTATCAGTTTGCTATCTACGCTTATGAGCAAATCCACCGGGAAGATACATGTTTTCACCACCATGGCATACGGTACCCTGGATCGTTTATTAATTGGATTTCTGGATGATAAACTGTCCTTATTCACGGAAAAAGCAATATTCTGCATTGCTGAGGCATAATGACCTATTATGTAGGCCTATTATAAAATGGCGTATCCTTGTTTTCAAAAAAAGTCGTATCTCCACGAAATAGATTTTGGTAGACTTTTAGTATGTTGTTCTGGGAACCTATTAGAAATGCATACCAGTGAAAAAATTCTGTTGTAATTTGTTTTGGGTCCAGCTAAAAAAAACCCCAGATAGATTGCCTGGACTGTCATGAAAATGGTAAAAAGTTCAGATTTAGAATGACCCCATACGTCCGCCATTTTGAATTTCTCCATAAATATTTTCGTGCAAGGGTATTATGTTAGGCTTAGTATAACCTTGATATGATAACGAATGGAATAAGTGTAAGTAATGACCCATTTCTTTCACGCTTATTACCAAGTACAATGTTTTCTTATAGGAGCAAGAGACAGGTAAACACTGAAATTTCACGAAAAATACCTCAAATTTCAACTTGAAATTTAATATATTTCCCATGCATATCTGTTTGTATACTTTTAGTATGTTATTCTAGAGACCTTTCGGAAATGCACTGCTGCAAAAACAATTCTGTTGCAATTTGTGGTGGGTCAAACCTCAGTTTGACTGGACTAGTTGGTTCGTTGATGTTCCTGTTGTATGAGGCCCGATGGAATGATCTACCTGGGGTTGTCTTCTCATCCATGTAGATCTTGGGGTTATGAGTAATGGACATAAGTAAAACAGCTACCAATAACAATAGAACCACAACCACAAACGCAGTGCGCCAATGGTCAATTTCCTCTTTAAGCTGATGTATTTGCAAATCCCCTAGAGGAAT